>NW_017550298.1:30643-47220 GCF_001854935.1 Bemisia tabaci | reverse complement strand
TCCGGGTATCGGAACTTGGCTGTTTTGAAAACGCCTTCAAATGCGGCGTGATACCTGACGCATTCCGGAGAGTTCAAATAGTTGTATCATTGCGCCGTAAGAATGTGACGGAAGATTTAAATGAAGATAGCCTCCATGCACGCTGGGCTTGTCGATATCCTCAATTTTTATGGGCTGCAACTTTTCCTTTTATAGTTTCCTGTTCACTACTTTTTTTCCTCGTTTGGCCCGCGGGAAGTTTATAAAAAAATACGTAAATTTTACTCAAAATTTAAGCAAAAAAATTTACTTAAAATTTTTCTTCAATTTGATGTAAAACAAAGTCCCGAAAAGGGTTTCCTAATACGAATATTTCAGGAGTTTTTTACGTGATTTTCAAGTGGTACTGACGTAAATTTTCAGTTCTCTTAAAATTTTCGAGTGTTTCACAACTTTTCTCAACAGCCACTGCTATAAGGGCTGACACTGATTGCAAAAAAAAGGTCAACTGATATTGTGGACGGAGGCTTTGTCTCGCTAAATCTCCGTTTAAATTAAACTTGCTCGAACATAGATCACAAGAGAATGATCGGTCATCCTTGAGAATTTTCACATCCCTGCTAAAAATGACGAGTAGACTACTCAGAATTCGCCAACTCACATGAGTAGAACTTCCTACTTGTATGAGTAGAAATCCTACTCACATCGCTAGAATATTCTGCTCATAAGAGTAGAAAAGTTCAACTAATATGAATTCAATTTTTTTCACTTTTCAGGAGTGCTGTTTCTGACCAGGAAACACCGATGTAACATGTAAATTTGAAAAATACAAAAATTTTGTTCTTATAATTCCTTTGATGCGGTGACTAGTTTCTGAGATATCGGACACGGTAGATTCAATGCTGAAGTCATGTGAGTTAAAACCTCCAGTCATATTAGTTGGAATCCCTAGTGATATGAGTTGGCGAAAACTGAATAGAGAAATTCTGCAGAAATAGAGAAAAATATTCATAAGCTAACTGCATCTTATCTTAACTTGAAACTTTCGAGCCTTGGTATCCCGTGCCCATGACAATTTCCACAGCTCATGAGTTGTTGTTGATGCTTACGCCCTTTGAAAAATGAACAGTACAATTATCCTTAGAATTCAGTTCAATGAACATGCAATAACTGAATCTACAACGCGAATCTGTAAGATTGTCACTGTTCTTTCTGTGATATTGAGAGGAGATTCGTTTTTAATGTCTCTAGCAAAATATAAATTTTAAACTGACTTTTCAAAATATTCCATTACTTCACTAGGTTGTTTTTACAGCAGGTAATGCTCTTGTATTTTGGCGAGTGTGCTTTTTCTTTCACAGCACGCTCCGCGCTCTGACTTAAATTTCCTGCTGCAATATACCACTTAAAATTTTGCAGTTCGTACTGCAACTACACATCCTAGTTTTGTTTGAAGCAATGTGTACTTAGACTTTTGATCATAATTGAGGGATGCTAACGAGGTCAGAAATTCAAAAATGACAAATAAAAATAATAAGAAATAATTTAATGAAAATAAAAAATTACAATCTGAACGAAACAAAAAATGTAACAGGAAAATAAAGAACCAAACCTGAGCTTGAAAATCAGAGTAACACAAATAGCATTGGTAAAAAATTCAATTTAAGAGCACGACAGAATGAGACATTGACCGGTTCTAATGACATACCAAGGTTAGAAAGCTAGACAATGTACATTAACATTTTTACATGAACACTAATCTTGACGACACAAAACTTGTGCAATCTATCTGAACCATGAACGTTTGCGTAAAGTACAAAATTGACGGAATGAGATAGGTAATAAGAATAATGTTTAATCTTTTTGTGTTATAAAAATGATATGACACCCCTTTGAGGGTTGTAAAAAAGAGGAAATTTCAGTAAATTTTGAAAGTATTCAGACTCGACGAAGAGAAAGGTGAGTTTTTTTTAGGGGAGCAGGTCCTATAGGGACACTGGGGCCCCCTGCCCCAAATTTTTTTGGAGAAGTAAGCCCCTCTTTAATTGAATCTTAGATTATTTTTGTCAGAAGTCTTCCCCGATTAAGTAGCTCATAAAAATATGAGCCCCCCTTCCGCGTCGCGTCAGATATAAGTGGGTAGAATTTTTTGGTAAGCTGCAGAGAATAGATAGGGTGATCTTAAACATTAATAAAATATTAATCGCTGCCTTAGTACCTAAGTAATCGTGGGTTTTTTTCAGCCCCCATCAGAATAATTTTCCAAAAAAAAAAAAAAAAAAAAAAAAAACCAAGTTAGAGAGAAGACACTACAAAAACCTGTTTCCGAAATAAGGAAATATCGTGACACCCGATACACCCAAGAGAAACTGGCAGAGGTGTTGGAAGCTATTAAACAGAAGAAGATCGGCCTTAACAAGAAAGCAAAAGAATACAATATACCGAAACGAACTCTGATTCATTGACTGAAAGGTACGCGCCGAATCTTTGTCATTAATTGATTTTTCAAAATTGTGCTGTACCCGGTGATAGAATAAATCGATGTCTATCGGTAGCGATTTGTTCCATCTTCCTTCGCTCCTTTAGGCTCTCCCACTTTTTTTAGCTGTTAAAATTCTCCTTAGTACGCCGAAGTCAGACGCAGCACCTTCTAGACCGAAACCCTATGTTTTTTCTAGTGAAACGTGAACCATCACAGCATTTTTCTTTTTCCTGGACAGCACGACACACGAAAATCTCACCAGAAATTGAGGACACTACCGCAACCCCGCCACCTATACCCGTTGCGCAGCTGGCAAGCTTGGGAACGATTTTGGTATCGGAAATTTCGCCATTCGGATAACCTCTCACCCAATGAGTCGAAGACCTCCGGATCCGGCCCTTTTGCATTCTTTTTGGACTCATTCACTGAAAAAAAAATCTCGGTGTATTTACTAAGAAAAGGGTAACCTTACCAAGAATTCAGGGTTCTATTTGATCCCAGTTTTTTTTGGTAAAATTACCATTTATGGAATTGGTAATTTTACCGAGAAATCTCGGTAAAATTACTGTAGTTTCTCGGTAATTCTACTGGACCTTGGTAAAAACGCCAATATATTTTATCGACTATGGTAGAATTACCGAGATAAAATGGCAAAGTTACCGGGAATTGATTACCAATAAAAGTGGTATTCTTACCTGAAAAAAAAACAGTAAAAATACCGGTTTTTACGTAAGCTTACCAGTCTGTCTTGGTAAAATTACCAATAATTGGTAAAAAAAAGTGAGATGGTAAAGGTACCAACGGACCTTGGTAACAACGCCGATAATTTTTTTTCAGTGTTGGACCTTCTTTTTGGAGAATGAGAGCCCAGCCGATTTTCTGCGCTCCACTGATCTAAATCTAGCGATCTCACAACCATCGTCGCCTCTAAGATAGTGACACCATTGAAGCTTCAACACATCAGGTCACTTTCATTATTGTCTTAAAGTTTTTCTCCTATAACTTTCTGCATTCTTCAAACTGTTCCCGTATATTTTCCCAATTAGGAAAAGGAGAATTAATATTGAATGTCGTGAGACATACATGCAAGGTGTGACAACGGCATCGCTGAAACCAAATGCATCGGGCAGGGTCCATAGAGCCCGCGGAAATTCGAAAATTTCTAATTTCCCGCCAAAACTTTAAAGGCCCTGCAGGGCGTAATTTTCACGGGAGCCCAGCGGAAGGGACTGATTCTCCCGAATTTCACCTTGGAGCACATGTGTGACAAATTTCAGGGTGATCGGACAAAAATGTATGAATATGGATTTTTTCGGATATTTGTGCTTTTTCCAGCGGAAAATTCGAATTCTAAAACTGCCCCCGACATTTGGCCTTAGAAAATGTTCAGCAAAAGTGGAAATGTAAAAACTTTTCGGTCTCACATGCCGGGCTGGACTTGAGAAAAGTTCTATGCGCAGTTGAACTTAAAAAAAATTTCGTACATTGTATGTGAAATATCAGTGGAGCTACCTTACGTGATGGTTTCTTAAAGTGTAGTATATTTTATTACAATAGATCGGTCTTAGATATGGTAAATACGCCATAGACAGTTAGGCCAAAGATTTCGTTACCCAGGCGATTGGTAGTTGAGCGGTTTTTGCCAAAAACTTGTTTCTCGGAGACTTTAACGCGTCGCTCGCGGGGATTTACATTGAATCAGGAGACTTTAACGCGCGGTTAGGAAGAAGACAAACAAACGTGGCGGACCGTGAGTGCGGAGAGCGGAGTGCGGGACGTATCCCACATGATCCAGATACACTGAAAAAAAAATTATCGGCGTTTTTAATGGTCCGTCGGTACCTTTACCATCTCACTTTTTTTTACCAATTATTGGTAATTTTACCAAGACAGACTGGTAAGCTTACCTACAAACCGGTATTTTTACTGTTTTTTTTTCAGGTAAGAATACCACTTTTATTGGTAATCAATTCCCGGTAACTTTGCCATTTTACCTCGGTAATTCCACCACAGTCGATAAAAAATATTGGCGTTTCTACCAAGGTCCAGTAAAATTACCAAGAAAGTTCAATAATTTTACCGAGATTCCTCGGTAAAATTACCAATTCCATAAATGGTAATTTTACAAAGAAAAAACTGGGATCAAATAGAACCCTGAATTCTTGGTAAGGTTACCCTTTTCTTAGTAAATACACCGAGATTTTTTTTTTTCAGTGTAATATACCCAAATACGGAGGACTATTCTTCTCTCGGGGAAGAAATCACCCCGAACACTGTCAGGACTCCTGCCACTCCCCCGCAACCCACAATATTTCAGATTAATAGATAGCCATAAGGCCGGTCTCTCCTCGATTCCGGGGAGCCGCTTCAGCCGCTGCACCAAACCAAGCAGCAGTTCTGCCGTGATAGCGAAGAGAGCCGTAAGTGCAAAAATGAAGTTTTGAGAAAACGGGCTCAGAAGCCTCCGACAAGAACATTTTATTGAAAGAGCCTCCGTTCTTTGTCAAATGGAGATGTTGCATGGGTGAGGGATCTGCGATTTGACTGTTGATTATAATGTAAAAGTTCGCGAGAAACACGATGATGCCACTGGTTTTCTCTGAAATCATCTATCAAGCTCCAAAAAAGCTCTCAAGTTGAGGCCAAAATGG
Organism: Bemisia tabaci; assembly: GCF_001854935.1. Classification (NCBI taxonomy): domain Eukaryota; kingdom Metazoa; phylum Arthropoda; class Insecta; order Hemiptera; family Aleyrodidae; genus Bemisia; species Bemisia tabaci. The sequence goes on along the minus strand of NW_017550298.1, from coordinate 42,108 downwards.
GGGGGGCCGGGGGGGGATATCCCACGCTATCCTGAGAGTCCACCGCTACATCAAAACAAACTCTCCATGCAAAGATAGGGAGGAAATACATTAGCAGGGTTGCCGTGTTTTCAGTTTTGGAGTCCCCAAATAAAGTGGCAACCCTGCTAATGTATTTGCTCCCTATCTATGTAAGGAGAGTTTGTTTTGATGTAGAGGTGGACTCTCAGGGTAGGGTGGGATATCCCCTCCATTTCGGCCTCACTTTGAGAGCTTTTATTGAGCTTGGGAGATGATTCCAGAGAAAACCAGTGGCACCATCGTATTTTTCGCGAACTTTTACATAAGAATCAATGGTCAAATCGCAAATCCCTCACCCATGCAACATCTCCACTGTTTCGCCGGCCTCCACGTTGTATCCCCGATCCTTGCGCGGTTCCCCGAGGCAGCCGATAATCACAGTGGCGTGGCGTGCTTTGCGATATATCGATTGATACGCTACTCACACCTATGAAAAAAGATCGACTATCAGGGTGTTCGCAGGGAACACCTTCATAATCGATTCTTTACCATAGTTGCAAATGGCGAGATATCGATAATCGATCATTCACGCCACGCCACTGGATAATCATCATGCGGTGGCCGATGCTAAAGAACCAGACCCCGGGCTGGATGATCTACGGTCTGATATAGTATTACTCAAGGAGGGCGCCATCCAACCCGTTAGCACCACGACTAGAGCGCAAAATGGATGTAGCAGCTGATCGGTCACGAACTAGGGCGAGGCAGCACCAGTCTTCACATCCGGATCCACGGCCAGGTCGCCCACACCCCGATCAACCTCGAACAACAATAATGATGTTGTCGAAATACATCGTTACCAGCGTATTTGTTTTTACGTACAACTTGATAAGTAAAATGTTCATATTTATACTTGGTATGTTTTACTCTTGAGTAACTTGCGGGTATCTTGAGCGCGGCGAGAGGAGAGGACAATTGATCAAATGGGAATGTCCTTAATGTTCTCAAGCAGCCTCCGATGCAAATTCGATGAAATGGACTACATTTTGCAATTTGGAACTATAAATTCTAGCCCGATTTAAAAACAACGTATATACCCATTAGTTTCCCTATGCACATAAGTGTTTTTCCAGAGGAGCCAAAATTTATAGTTCGAAACTGCAAAATGCGGTCCAAATTATGACCGGGTAAAAAGGATTGAAAGGCGTGAAGGACAATAAATTATACTATTGTGCCAGGTATGGCAATTTACTCGAGCACGATCACAGTAGACGGAGATTGCGATGCGTGCGCTTTGGTCATATTCCTTTTTATTTCAGATTTTGACCCACTGAGAGTAACAGTGTACGACGTATAAATATCGATGACCAAAAAGCAAGTCCGCGTACCTCCATTGTGGTGTTTCAAAATTCAAGCTCATATTTTATTCTTTAGAGGAGAAACAAACCAACTCTACAATTTCCCACATTTATACAGGATATTCTGCAGGAAGTGAAGATAAATCGTGGAAGTTTTCAATAAATTACACTAACTGGTTTTCAAGAGGAGAATAGGGCATGACAGGAAGTCTGAGACGTCGCGAACGGAGGTACGTGGTTTCGCACTTGGACCATCGATTTTTTTATTATTTATTTATCTATTCATTTTTTTTACTGATCATCTTTCTCTGTTCTTTTTTTGTTATTTAGTGCCTACTTTGTTGTGATATTTAGTGCTTACCAGAAAGGTAAAATTTCATTTTAGTCCTTTCTGTAGCGTGAGGTATACCATAGACTTGCGGCTCTCATGTAATAAAATGTGAATAAATAAATAAATACTCTGATAATTACTCACAATTGCCGTCAGCCACCTGCGTGGGAATGAATTATATGTTTCTTTAAATCAGCCTTTGCTTTGTACGTCTTCGAACAATGACCACACGAGAAGGGTCTATCATCGCTGTGAACGTATCCCACATGCAATCTTAAATTACCCTCAATCTTGAAGCTTTTCGAGCAACGACTACAAGCGAAGGGCCGATCGCCGATATGTACTTGCATTATATGATGCCGCAACGTAGCTTTCGTTTTGCATTTGCTTGAACACTGGGCACAAGAAAAAGGTCGATCACCTATGTGAACAAACAAAACATGTTTCTGCATTGCAATTTCCCCTTTGAATTTCTTGAAGCAATGACCGCAAGAAATGGGTCGATCATCATTGTGAGCTCCGAGCACATGCGTCCTCACATCATGCTTCCTTTTGAATTTGCTGGGGCACTGAGCGCACGAGAAGGGTCGATCACCGATATGGACGTGCTTAACATGATTCCGTAAGCCAGTTCTCGTCTTGAATGTACTTGAGCATCGATTGCACGGGAACGCTCGATTGTCAAAGTGACACGTAATATGGGATTTTAATTGAGTTTTTGATTTATATTTCCTTGGGCACTGTTCACACGAGAAAGGTCGATCAGCGATGTGAACGGCGGTTATATGATTGTACACACCGGCTTTCGTTTTAAAATTTCTCAGGCAGTGACAACACAAGAAAGGCCGATTTTCATTGTGAACGCGTTCATGTATCTTTAGAGCAGCTCTCGATTTGAATTTACTTGCGCACTGATCACACGAGAAAGGTCGATCGTCGCTATGGACTCGGAGATGATTCTGTAGTTCGTTTTTCGATTTAAATTTGCTTGAGCACTGAGCACATGAGAAAAGTCGTTCACTACTGTGAACTCTCCTTATATGATCATGTAAATGTTCCTTCCTGTGAAATTTATTTAGGCACTCATTACAAGAGAAGTTCCGAACATCGTTATGGACGGAACGAATATGAAGTATTAAATTACTCTTCGTTTTAAAAGCTGACGAACACTGATCACAAGAAAATATCGGCTGATTTTGAACGTGGGCCCTTTGAACGTGCAATTCTAAATAAAAACTTGATTTAAACGTTTTAGAGCACTGATCACAGGAGAATGGTCTATCATCGTAACGGGCGCACGCACGACGTATTTGATGCATGATTAATGCTGGTTCCGATTTAAATTTTCCTGAGCACGAATTGCAAGAGAATGGGCGATCATTTTTGTGAACGTCGAGCATGTGCCGCACTAACTGCGCTTTTGCTATGAATTCGCTTGGGCACTGATCACAAAAAAATGTTGTATTATGGGCACGCCCTATATGTGTCCGTGCAGCTGCCTTTGAATGAAATGTGCGCGAGCACTGATTACACGGGAAGAGTCCATCATCATAGTGCCGTCTGTGCACTGCTTGTACGTGCTTTGCAAAAGACTTAATTGATTTAAATTTGCTTGGACACAAATTACAAGAGAGTGGCCGATCAATTTTGTGAACGTCGATCATGTGCCGCACTAAGTGAGCTTTTGCTATGAATTCGCTTGGGCACTGATCACAAAAAAATGTTGTATGGGCATGGACAATCCCTATATGCGACCGTGCAGCTGCCTTTGAGTGAAATGTGCGCGAGCACTGATTACACGGGAAGGGTCCATCATTGTGGGCGATTGCCAACAATGGTGAGTCTGGGCTGGCTTTCGACGCACATGTTGAGGAGATCCGGGAAGTAAATTCGTCCAAACTGATGCAATGAGACTGCTTATAATTCTTCGTTGAAGACTTTTTCAAGGGTTTTCCCTTCGATAATTTGCGTCCTTCTCCTCGGAAAATTTTCTGGACCGTCAACGCCGCTTGGCTTGGCTCTCCATTTTCCGGGTTTGTATCTCGATGAAAGGCGTGTGAGAACTCAGAGACGTCCTGCAACAAAACAACTGGAGGCTATTACTAATTTCTCCGTCAACCTTCGCTTAGGAGCGCTACAGCAAGTGCACATCCAATTACACATGTTTGTTTCAAATATTTCAGGAGGAAGATTTAGGTTACAGTGCACTGAAAAGAAAAGTAGCTTAGATCAAGCATGATAATTATTGAATTTGCCGCCAAGATTTTTCTTTATCTTGCTTTAAGCTGACTTTTTCTTGATTCAAGAAAAATAATGCTTGGGTTAAGCAAAAAAGTAGCTTATATTAACCAGCAAAATTCTTGATTTCGGAAGAAATACTTCTTGGCGGCAAATTTAAGATTCTTTTTTTTCCAGTGTGATGGAAATATTTCTGAGCGGTGAGCTTGCAAATTGCTTGTGGCAAAACGTGGACCTTTTTCGTGTCGCGCCGTAGAGAATTGATTCGTGCCGATTTATTCTCATTCGTGATGTTGGAGCTTTTTAGCCAACGTGCGTAAAAAATTCACGTGAAGTGAAGTGAGTTGTAGTGATAAGTTGATTCACAGTTGTAGTGATAAGAGAAGTTAGGTCATTTTTTTCTGTTTGGATCTAATTCGATATAATGGTGGTGACTTGAGGCCCTAAGGAGACGTCACCACTAGTTCTTGTGAGGTTTTATTTCCGGTCGCCAAGTCCCACAAGCTGAGGGCTTGGCTTCTTGTGGTACAGCAAGCACTAGCCGCAACGAGACTGTAAGCTCACCGCAAACAAATAATGCCAGCAGGATATGAAGGGTTTGGTAGAAAACAAGACAAAATTGATAATCTGAGAAATGTAATTTTATTGGTTTTCTTTCATTGAATGTTTGCGTTGACAGAACTTTGAAGCAGAGCAAAACATTAGTAAGTTTTGAAGGTATAAATGTTTAAAATTCTACTTTAAAAAAAAAAGCAAGCTCCAATCTCAACTTAAATTCCCAGTTCCTTTCACAAATGTTGCATGTTGCATAATGTGCACAATGTTACATAAATGAGTTTCTAGGTGATAGCTACAAATAGAGATGTCAGATAATAGATTGTTTCTGAGGAATTTCGGAATATAGCTGTTACATACAACATATTTTTTATTTAAATTTAATTGATACATGTTGAAATTAAGTTTTTTGGGGTACAAACCACATTTGACACGTACCATAAACTAAAACTCAGCTTCTGTATTTACGTAATAGAAAAATAAATAAATAAATGTTAGTAATTTGAAAAATATTTGATAAAAACTGAGCTTCTTCTTTTGTAACTCCAAAATTTGTTGTCATAATTGGTCTTCTACTGTCATGACGAACAGTAAGAAGAGAAAGATACAATTTACAGAGTTTACTTGATGGGTAAACCCCTCTTTCAATGGTATCAGGAAGTATGTAAAATAAATTAGGCGAAAATCTGCTCCTGAGCGCATTATGATCAATAAATACAAAACAATCTCTTACTCTGAGCTATGACCACACGAAAAATATTGTGCGTGATGCGCCCACCCACAGCCATTTTGCAGCGTGATGGCGATGAAATAATCCTATTAGGTGAAATAATCCTATTAGGCACTTCAAGGGGAAGTCCGTTCCGACTCAGGACACCCCGATTCACCTCCCAGTTAATTTAGAATAATTTTTCTGTATTGGGGTAAGTGGCGGCCATCCGTCAGGATTCAGGGATGATCATTTTGCAGTAATTTTTTATTACTAATGAAGAAATAATTTTGTGGGGCAGCGAGAGGGGGGGGGTTACATTTATGTAAAAAAAAAAAAAAAAAAAAACATGAATAATGCGGGGCTGTGAGCTTGATCCATTACCAGTTTCTTCGATCCTCTCCTAATTACTTTTACGTAGGCCCGAGGCACAAGAGTCGTATGCGTTTGAATATTGGCTTTCGCTTTAAATAGCCTAGGCAGTAGTCACCAAAGAGAAATTAATTGATGCTACGTCCATGTTTCAAATATGTACCTGTAATTTAGATATTGACTTGAATTTGAATGAGCATTGATCACATGAGAGAAGTCAATTGCCGTTATGCACACTTGAACCGCGTCAAGAAGAAAGGAACCAAGCCACATCAGCTACAGCTGGTGACAATTGATGTAACTATGGTAACTAGTTATACAGGGTGATCCAGACCACCCGTCCACTATCTTTTTCTCGAAAACTGCGGAAAATTGAGCTTCGGGACCAAAACTTTCATGGGGTAAATCGGCCACAGAGAATTGAATTAAAATATGTTCAGCCCCCCCCCCCCCCCANGGTTGGGGGGGGGGGGTTGCCCCCCGTAGGGACCATTTTTTAGGGCTGAAAATATTTTCATTCAATCCTTTGGGGTCGATTTACCCCATGAAATTTTTGGTCCGCAGTTTTCAGAAAAAGATAGTGTACGGGTGGTCTGGATCACCCTGTATATAAAGAGAAAGGAATTTTATCTTTCCTTTTATCATATATGTCCTTATATATCAGATCAAGATACTCATAAAAATGTTAATATTTATTTTTTCATGTTAGTTAGTAAATCTTATGGTTACCCTAATTGGTAACAACTGCAAAAAACAGGGCCGTTATACGTTTACGTGAAAACGGTTGTGCAGATTTTTAAGCAAATTTCAGTGAAATTTCTGCATCGCGCGAAGCAAATTCAACATTCAAAGGCGTCCTCACAAACGCCCTCTTGTGAAAAATGAAATTGTGGCTTGGTTCCTTCCTGCTAAACGCGGTCTACTTTTCAAATGCCGTTTCGGAGCATCCTTAAAGTTAGATTTTCTCGAACAGCGATCACAAGGAAAGAATCACTCACCGGTGTGACGGTGGCGTGGCGTGAATTGCGATTGATCGGTTGTTATGCCATTTAAACCTATGATAAAAGATCGATTATCAGGGTGTTCGCAGCGAGCACCTTAGTAATCGATTCTTTACCATAGTTTTAAATGGCGAGATATCGATAATCGCTTATTCACGCCACGCCACTGCGGTGTGGACGCTCATCACGTGTTCTCTTCGCTCAATCTTTGTTCTAAAGCTTGAGCACTTATCATGGGAAGAACGCAATTCAGTATTTTGGACTTCCTGACTTCTGCCACATGTCTCTGTAAGTTAAGCTTACTCTTAGATTTGAATTTCCGAACGCAATAGCCACAGGAGACGGTCAAGATCCTATGGATGGACATGCTCAATATGCGTTTGCAAACATCTTTTAGTTTTGAAAGTGCTTGAGCACGTATCACATGAAAAAGGTCGATCGGAAGTGTGGACCAACAAAACATGCTGCTTCAGAGCAGACTGTGATTTGAATGTGCTCGAGCACAGATCGCACAAGAAGGACCGAGAGCCAATATGGACGTACTTAATATGGTCCCGCAAAGTAGATTTTGATTTGAAAGTGCTTGAGCACGTATCACATGAAAAAGGTCAATCGGAAGTGTGGACCAACAAAACATGCTGCTTCAGAGCGGGCTGTGATTTGAATGTGCTCGAGCACAGATCGCACAAGAAGGACCGAGAGCCAATATGGACGTACTTAATATGGTCCCGCAAAGTAGATTTTGATTTGAAAGTGCTTGAGCACGTATCACATGAAAAAGGTCAATCGGAAGTGTGGACCAACAAAACATGCTGCTTCAGAGCGGGCTGTGATTTGAATGTGCTCGAGCACAGATCGCACAAGAAGGACCGAGAGCCAATATGGACGTACTTAATATGGTCCCGCAAAGTAGATTTTGATTTGAAAGTGCTTGAGCACGTATCACATGAAAAAGGTCAATCGGAAGTGTGGACCAACAAAACATGCTGCTTCAGAGCGGGCTGTGATTTGAATGTGCTCGAGCACAGATCGCACAAGAAGGACCGAGAGCCAATATGGACGTACTTAATATGGTCCCGCAAAGTAGATTTTGATTTGAAAGTGCTTGAGCACGTATCACATGAAAAAGGTCAATCGGAAGTGTGGACCAACAAAACATGCTGCTTCAGAGCGGGCTGTGATTTGAATGTGCTCGAGCACAGATCGCACAAGAAGGACCGAGAGCCAATATGGACGTACTTAATATGGTCCCGCAAAGTAGATTTTGATTTGAAAGTGCTTGAGCACGTATCACATGAAAAAGGTCAATCGGAAGTGTGGACCAACAAAACATGCTGCTTCAGAGCGGGCTGTGATTTGAATGTGCTCGAGCACAGATCGCACAAGAAGGACCGAGAGCCAATATGGACGTACTTAATATGGTCCCGCAAAGTAGATTTTGATTTGAAAGTGCTTGAGCACGTATCACATGAAAAAGGTCGATCGGAAGTGTGGACCAACAAAACATGCTTCTTCAGAGCGGGTTGTGATTTGAATGTGCTCGAGCACAGATCGCACAAGACGGACCGAGAGCCAATATGGACGTACTTAATATGGTCCCGCAAAGTAGATTTTGATTTGAAAGTGCTTGAGCACGTATCACATGAAAAAGGTCGATCGGAAGTGTGGACAAACAAAACATGCTGCTTCAGATCGGGTTGTGATTTGAATGTGCTCGAGCACAGATCGCACAAGAAGGACCGAGAGCCAATATGGACGTACTTAATATGTTCCCGCAAAGTAGATTTTGATTTGAAAGTGCTTGAGCACGTATCACATGAAAAAGGTCGATCGGAAGTGTGGACCAACAAAACATGCCTCTTCAGAGCGGGTTGTGATTTGAATGTGCTCGAGCACAGATCGCACAAGAAGGACCGAGAGCCAATATGGACGTACTTAATATGGTCCCGCAAGTAAGATTTTGATTTGAAAGTGCTTGAGCACGTATCGCATGAGAAATGTCGATAGGAAGTATGGACGCACGCAATATGTCTCTTCAAATCCGCGGAGTGTTTAAACGTTTTCGGGCACTGATCACAAATGAAGGGTCGTTCACCGAGATGTAAGTTGCGTGTATGATACTGCAAACGAGTTTCTGTTCTAAACCTCGCTGAGCATTGGTCGCATGAGAATGGTCGATAGGTGCTGTGAATGGACTTTATATGTGAATGAATTGCGCTTTTTGATTTGCACTTGGTTGAGCAGTGAGCACACGAGTAGGTTATCCAATCATTGCTGTGCGTTTGCTTGACATGAACGACCATGGCGCTTTTCGTTCTATATTTTCTCGTGCACTGACTGCACGCGAAGGTTTGGTTCTCGTTGTGAACTGAGCGGTTATGGTGCCTTAGAGCGCACTTACGTGCAAAACTGGAAGGACACTGATTGCACAAGAATGGACGATCATTGGTAGGGAATTTCTTCAGATGCAAGTTTAAAGCGGTTTTTGTTTTGTATCTGCGTGAGCACTCATCGCAGGGGAAGGGTCGAGCGGCAGTGTGGACGTACTTCATGTGTTCTCTGAGTTTACTCGTCCATTTAAATTTTTTGAAGCACTTATCACACGAGAGGGGGCGATCTTCACCGTGCACTCCTTGTACGTGCCGTTTTAAACAATGGTTAAATTTAAATTTTCTTGAGCATTGACCACATGAGAAGGGCCGATCTTCGCTGTGGACGCCCTGAACGTGAGTCCGTAGTGCATTCCGGCTTTTAAAGTTTCTTGAGCATTGAGCACATGAGAAGGGGCGTTCATCATTGTGAGCGTACTTAATGTGTGTTTGTAAAGCTCCTTTCACTTCAAATTTACTAGAACATTGACTACACGCGAAGTTTCGATCACTGTTGTGGGCGTGACGAGAGTGAACGAGTAAACCATTCTTGCAATTAAAGGTTGATGAGCATTGGCTACAAGAGAATAATGGTGGTTTATCGCTGTGCAAGCCTTTCAGGTGCGCTTTCAAATGTAAAATCGATATGAATTTTGATGAGCATTTATCACAGGAGAATTTTCGGTCTTCACTGTGGCCTCGATGCATATGCCCCAGAAGAGATGCCCGCGATTTAAATTTTCTTGAGCACTGCACGCACGAAAATGGTCGCTCATACTTGGGCATGGGCATTACTGATGAGCTTGGAGAGAGTCCCGATTTAAGTTGCGGTGAGTGTTCGTTTAATGGGGGAAGTTGATCAGAGGTGCATGGCAATACAGCATTAGTCGAATGCTCGCTGCATGCAACGATTCGAGCATTGCCGTTAGCATGCCTGTCAATGCCTGATTTCAACATTCTCTTGCCAAGTTGGTTTTTATTTTGCCGACTGGATTTCGTCAGTCTTGCGCTAGTATTAGTGGGATAATTAAAACTACTGCTGGGAGAGGATTTTTCCAAAGTTGTGAGACGAAGCTTCTTCGTGTCCGTGGTTGAAGTGAATGTCTCTAAGGCTTCTTTTTTGGAAAATGTTCCTTCATTTTGGGTCGACACTAATGAAGCGTTGATAGATAGTCTGCCGGTTCCTTGGTTTTCTGAGACATGTTTGTGGACGGATGTGGGATCAAAACGCGATCCTCCCTGTAACAAAACAATGTAGGTGCGTTATACTCTCCTTGGTAAAGCCCAGCTGCAGCAAATTTTTTAGGTGTCACACGAGGAAAATCATGCGGAACCACAATCGATTATAGTCACCGATACGTTTCTGTCCTCGTTAGAATGGACCACTAGACAAGGTACGAATTTCAGCATTCTGATTCATGATTATTAACCAAAATTTCACGTAAAACACGATGCGCGCAACGAAAATTACCGAAATCAACTCCTTACGAAGATATTTAATGATTCCTGATGCGTGAATTCAAACCACCCGCTCATGAAAACTCAATACTCTACGTGATTCACATCGCGCGCTAAACGTTATCATGACAGTATCTGCGATTTAAAAATCTGGCAACCTCAATCTTGACGCTTTGGCTCAGCTATAGCAAATTGCTCATAAATTGAACAACACATGGTGGGAAATGAGCATTGCTCGATTAAGAAGCTTGCTGAAACCGTTGTACTGCGCGATTTGACTCACGTAGAGCTTTGAGTTTCTTGTGAGCGGGCAGTTCAAATTCCTCGTACCCAATGTGAAATAAAAACGTTGATATCTTCGTTAGGAGTTAGTTTCAGTAATATCCATTGCGGTAATCGTGTTCTACGTGAAATTCTGGTTAAGAAACATGTATCAGATTTCTTAAATTCGTACCTTGTCTAGTGGTCCATTACCCGTAAAAGCAATGCGAAAATCTTAATGGTGAAAGCTCTCATAAGAAGAACGAATTTTGAGCCCGATATTCAGCCATTTCAATCAGTAGCAGTTTCGATTGAGCAAGATGTTTCAGTTCCGAAATTGAAGATTTTATTATTCATTTCTTGATTTGGTGGGAGACGATCTTTAGTCTATACTTGCAATTACAGTTGGCAGATCCCATATTTATTTTACGCGTGTTTTATTCATAATTAGTAAACATTTAAAATTCGGAAGTTGTATTTAGACGTAACATTTAAAGCATGAATCTTGCTTTTATACTGTACATATTCTTACAATGGACAAGAAAGACTGACGTTTTTAAATTTTCCATTTAAAATAATCAGTTTTTAAAGGTAGATTATATAAGAGGGCTAAGAGATTACCTAAAACGCATTCAGGTCAATTAATTTCAAGAAGACTTGAGCGCCACGAAATCGAAAATCGAGTATTCGGTGGTTCCGCATTGCTTAGACATACATGCATTTTGTTGCAACGTGGCATGTAAAAAACTGAATTTTAAGGCCTAAAAACGTCTGAAAAGTTCAAACACTCTAAAAAAGACACAATCGCTGAAG
>NW_017550298.1:0-21079 GCF_001854935.1 Bemisia tabaci | reverse complement strand
TAAAATAGAAGACTTTAAATGAAGACAGCCAATGATTAGAGAGCATGTAGGAAGACTGGAGGTAGTGTAGGTTAAGGCATTAAACAAAGCGTAGAGAGACATTTAGAGCCAGAAAGTAAAGTCTGAGAGAGCTAAGTAAGGACCTTAAATTGATGTAGAAGACTGCCCGGCTGCACCTTTCGGTATATCAACGGGTGGGTACATCTTAAGGCATTAAACAAAGCGTAGAGAGACATTTAGAGCCAGAAAGTAAAGTCTGAGAGAGCTAAGTAAGGACCTTAATTTGATGTAGAAGACTGCCCGGATCACGAAACATACGCAGATATTCCATCGGTTACTTAAGAACTTAGAGATCACGCAATTTTCACCTCAATGTCGCGAAAAGTACGCAATTAGTAAATCGATGGAAGCGTAATATTCATAAAACTCGGTAACTTGAAGCAAGCGAAAAGCCAAGATTTTCCTTCAATTTCGTGAGATACCACATACCCACTCCGGAGTTCAAAGAGTTGCTCGCTTGATTGCAGCGCCTGAAAAATTACACGGGTTTTATCTCAGTATCGCGAGAAATACGCCAATTTTCCAGCAAGTTCGTCAGGAAAAAGAAATTTACGCAATTATCATCGAAATGTAGCGGCAAATTTGCGATGTTTCCAGCAGTTTTTTGAGTTCATTAAAAATTACGCGTTATTTTCCGGAATATCGCTGCACATACACATATTTTTTAGCTGTTCATAAAGAACGCACCATTATCACCTCAATATTTCGGAAGACACGCGATTTTTCCATCGAGGCGACTCGCTTCAAGCTAGTATAATATTAATAATCATTGGTCACTTGCGGTAGGAAAAAGGCTAAGATTCTCCTTCAATTTCGCGTGATACCACATACCTACTCCGGAGTTCAAATAGTTGCTCGCTTAATTTCCGCGCCTGAAAAATGAATAATTACACGAGTTTCATCGCAGTATCACGAGAAATACGCGATATATCCCAGAAGATTCGTAATGTCAAGAGACATTTCGCGCATTCTATCACGGGATCGCAAGAAATGCGCGATTTTTCCGGCGAGTCCTCCTGAAAAAATGAAAATTACGCAATAATCATTGCAATATTGCGCCAAATTTGCGATTTTTCCAGCGGTTTTGTAAAATTATTACGAATTAAACGTTATTCACCTGAATATCGTGGCACATACGCAAATTTCCGAGCGGTTGTTTTACATCACAAATGATCACTCAATTCTCACTTCAATATCGTGGAAAATACGGAAGTCTAAGTTAGATGCGAGCATAATATTCAAAAATAGACCGCATTTAACAGAAAGGGACCAAGCCACGTCACCTATTGCCAAATTTATTCGGGAAATTTAACTTCATACATGAAAACGGTTGCACGGATTCTTGTGCTTTCAGTGAAGTTTCTCAACGGCGCGAGGGCAATTCGTAAAATTTTCAAAGGAATCCGCACAACACTTTTCACGTAAAAGATTAAATTGCCCAGTTAAATTGGGCAATAGCTAATGTGGCTTGGTTCCTTTCTGTTGAACGCGGCCTAAATGTCGGTGACTTGAGAAAGACGAAAAGCTAAGATTTGCCTTCAATTTTCGCGTAATACCATATATTTACTTCGGAGTTTATACAGTTGCTAGCTTGATTCCTGCGTGTGAAAAAGTCAGAAGTTGTGCGAATTTCATCTCAACGTCACCATTCATCATTTCTTGCCGCAGGGAACATTTCTGTCAAGTTTCCCTTTGAGGATGATGGGAAGTAACGCATTTTTAACGGTGCAACAGACCAATTCACTTTGCCAATGGAGGTGTTGCATGTGTGAGGAATTTGGGATTTGACTGTTGATACTAGTGTAAAAGTGTGCGAGAAACACGTTGGTGCCACTGGTTTTCTCTGAAATCAACTCCCAAGCTCAAAGAAAGCTCTGAAGTCGAGGCCAAAATGGAGGGGATATCCCACGCTATCCTGAGAGTCCACGTCTACATCAAGACAAACTCTCCATGCAAAGATAGGGAGCAAATACATTAAGCAGGGTTGCCGTGTTTTCAGTTTTAGAGTCCCCAAATAAAGTGGCAGCCTNAAATAAAGTGGCAGCCCTGTCAATGTATTTGCTCCCTATCTTTGCATGGAGAGTTTGTTTTGATGTAGAGGTGGACTCTCAGGGTAGGGCGGGATATCCCCTCCATTTTGGCCTCGACTTGAGAGCTTTCTTTGAGCTTGGGAGTTGATTTCAGAGAAAACCAGTGGCCACATCGTGTTTCTCGCAAACTTTTACACAAATATCAACAGTCAAATCGCAAATTCCTCACATATGCAACATCTCCATTTTGAGGCTTAAACCGTCAACACGCGATTCAGTGATCAGCGCAACGGATTCATAGAAACACCGCAAGACATAACCCTTCGTGCCTAAATAGTTCCCGTGAAACTTGATGAAATGTCAGAAGTCAACTTACGAGAATAAGTAAACGTAAACTTCCAGCTCAGGATGCTTCTTTTAGGGGTGTGACAAACTTTGCCACATTTTTACTGTCTAATTTAAAAGGCGATTGAAATTGACCGTTAAATCAAGCCTTAGATTGGTTGCGCACTTACCGTCTCCTTGGGATTTGTTCGAGACGGGTTCGTCCTCACGTTGGATTTCCGGGATGGAATCGGGCGCTTGGCTCGTCGAGGATTCCGCGTCCAATTCTTGTTTCAGGACCAGACGAAGGATGGCGCTCTTGCTGCCTGAAAAATATTACGGAAGTCGTTACACGGCGTCTCACAATTTATAAAAAAAAAAAAAAAAAAATCCCTGATATTTCCATGATTTCCCGGACAGAAACGGCCAAAAAACGGAGGGAAAATTCAGAATTCCCCGAAAACCCCAGGAAAAAAGTAATGAAAGCTTAACGATTGTCTCGAAAACTGCCCGACTAAAAAAAAAAAAAAAAAAAAAAAAAAAAAAAAAAAAAAAAAAAAAAAAAAAAAAAAAAANAAAAAAAAAAAAAAAAAAAAAAAAAAAAAAAAAAAAAAAAAAAATCTGTTTCATTGCGGAGAAATAGTTTTACGTTTAGTCAAGCACATCGACGGTGAAAGTCGGCAATCACATAACTCGGCTTTCGACGTCGCAGACTTCCTTTCATACTTTATTTTTTAAATGGTAAACTACTCAACGGCAATTCTTTAAAACTGTCATGATTTTTCTTCTCAATGCGAAGAAAATTCTGCAAAAACTTCAAGAAATAATATCAATTTGTTCTCCTTTAAAAAAATGACATAGAGGCGGAGATTTTCAGACACCGCAAACGAGTTATGTGATTGCCGACTTTCACCGTCGACATGTTTTATTTATGACTATTTTGTAAAATTTTTAGTGAGTTATTTTTTTTTTTCATTTGGATTTTCTTTAGAAGAAAAACCAGAATTTCGTTTGCTTCCAAAAGTACTCAAATCCAAAGTTCAGGAACGTTCGTGTTGCGCCGAGGACCCAAAAACCATATTTTAAGGAACGGAGCTCTTTTCGCGAACCCCTTAGCATGCGTGTCGCGTATACCGCAACGCATTTATTCATAAAGGTTCTCTATCTCCCTATCTCCCTTTCTCCCAAACCGAGCATCGAGCAAGCTTCACTCACTCCTTGCTGTGATCAGTCGCACGCATCTTTCTTTATTATACTTTTTATCACACAGTGTCACAAGATGGATTGATAGATAAAGCTCTCTCGGGTCTAAGCTCTAATTTCTGTACTGAGAGTTAGACACTTCGATTCCTACCATCCTTGCGAAAAGCCTCGTGCTATATTCTTTACGCTCAATCAAAGTCTTAAGTCTTAGTCGAATTATCTTGTTAGTAGTTCCAGAATAAAGCGTCCGGTTTTATCAAACTTGTTTGACTCTTCTATCTATGTATGCCCACAAATTTCACAATTTTTAGTGCGCGTAAGAAGGGTTCTTAGATGTTTCAGTCCATCTAACTTAACTCACCCTTCCTATGTGACAATGCGTCAAAAACATTTCCTTTCACCGAGAATGTTGAACTGAAATCCATCTTTCTCATTTTCTAGCTTTTTCCTCTTTCACATTCTGACTTTGATACTTTAAACAAACTATTCAGTTACCTGATTCATCTTCCTCTGCCTCCTCTACTTCTTCTACTTTTATAACCGACAGTAGAGACGAAGTCACGTATTTCCGTTCAAGAAAAGTGGATTCTGCTTGGCTGTTCTCACGATCGACATCAGGTTCTCCCTGATAATCGACGTCCGGTTCTCGAAGAGGTACCCGCGACTTCTGGAGGTCGCCGGTGTAACAAGTTCCATTGTTGAATGATGTGAGATCGATTTTCTCAAGGCACACGACTGGTTCCTGTTGAAGCTTGCATTTGACACGGAGCTTGATATCCTGACCAAATTCTGGAACATCATTCATGTAATTCGTTTCAATAAAATTCAAAGGTTGGATTAAATTCAGCCCGCTCGATAATATACGATTAATGAAACTCCAAAAAGAGATAAAATTAAATTGTGCGAGTCAATACCTCGCGCCGACTGAAGAACTTCGCCGTAGTTGACCTTTTCTTTTTAACGAAAGCAAGCGAATGTTCTATTCTAAGTACCGAAAATAAAAGGCGGTATTACTTGAATAACCAATACAGATAAGTGCGACTTACTAAAGTAAATCGGACTTCTTTACTGAGAAAAAAAACTTCGGTCATGTGAACCGAATGTAAAGTGTTCAATATCGGTCGCACTGTTCAGTTCATGCTACCGCACTGTCGGTTCTGAGAACCGTATCCTCGATTTATGCAACCGAGCATTCAAACCGAACAGGACTAACGAAGAAGCTCAGTTGAACAAACCGAGGATAAGGTTCCCAGACCCAAGGGAGCGGTTGCATGAACCGAACAATACGGCCGATAATGAACACCGTATATTCAGTTCATAGGACCGCACTTTTTTTCTTGCAGGTATACCTGCAATTGCTAATATCATTAATCATTAATATAAACTTCGAAGGATTCAGACTTTCAGCGATTCTACCTTTTTCTATTTCACTCGAGAGGTTGCCAGATTGTGCGATGGATGTGAATATTTTACATGGATTTGAATTGGGAAAAGTGCTAAAAAAGCAACTTATCTGACAACAATAGAGTCCGGGAGGGACGAGAGGCTGCCTTCCTGGGAAAACCCATGATTTAGCCGAAAATGTCATTAAAACAATTCATTACGTTTGAAGCATCAATTGTATACTAGAGGAAAGCTATTTTAAAATAATAATTGTAAATAGACACAGATGCTCCAGAAAGAGAAAAAGGAAAGGGGAAGGAAATGAAATGAGGATATGCTTACTAATAAGCAATCAGAGAGAATAAAACAAAAACATCAGAGAAATTTATATGCGATGAAAGTAGGTATAAGAAAAAACACGAGTGGGCTCATTGCAATTCGGAACTCGAACTATACCAACGTTGAGCAGTTTTTAGACCCCTGCTGTGCCACCAATAATCTTCTTAAGAGGAAAAGATGAACTTTTGCCACTTCAGCAAGTCAAATCGCGGAAGGAGATCCATGGATTGTCTTTTTCCGCCACCCGATGGGATGACGTCCCGCAGTCAAATGCGTTTTTGAAGAAATGATCGATCCCCATCATCGCTTCATCTCCACACATCTATTCATGAGCAAATGATGGCACGCTCCGGCAACAAGGTTCTGTGACAAAAATTGTTGCCTCCAGAGTCTCCAAAATGTATATAAGCGAATTTTCGCGATCGAATATCATTCACCGTTGAATGATATTCGACGATTGTGCATTTTTTTTCAATGAAATTCGACTTCTTCGTTGGTCTCACCAGAGACCGTTGAAATCCATCAATTTGAAATTTCGAATTCACCTCGGGACTTGAATTCGATTTTTGAATTGATGCAATCGATGTCAGAAACTTCATCTCTCACCAAAATTTTTGTTCTGTCATCTCTTTCTGTTGTTGTGTTTTGTCAATTCAAGTCTGGTGTTTTCGCAATTTCTGTGTTTTAGTGTTCCGTGTTTTCTTATTTTCTTCTTAATTTCATTTAGGAAAAAAATCTGAGCTCTGATTGGCTCCTGATATCACCGATCATCGGCATCACTCAGCACTGATCAATTCGTTTGATGAATGACATTCGATCGCGAAAATTCACTTATCATCTTAGTGATCAAATGTCCAATCACTGAGAAAAATGGCGCGAGCCGAATGTCACTCGCGTAGCGAGTGATCAAGGGTCCAGGGGGCGCAGCCCCTTGGCTGGCCGTGACGGCCGCGCGAAGTGCGTCCAGAACGGCTAGTATACAATAATAAAACTGACTTGAATAAGATTGAATGTGACGCGAGTATGCTTTTTCCGAGAGGAGTTCCCGTGACACTATTCTTTTCTTCAATAAAAAAGAAAAAAGCAAAGTGTGAAACTCGTTGTGCGTAGTCTTTTAATTTTTTTTTTTAATGGACCACTAGACAAGGTACAAATTCAAGCAATCTGATACATGTGTCTTAACCAGAATTTCACGTAGAACACGATTCGCGCGACGAAAATTACTGAAACCAGCTCCTGATGAAGATATTAACCTTTTTATTTCACATTGGTTACGCGGATTTTGAACTGCCCGCTCACAAGAAACTCAAAGCTCTACGTGAGTCAAATCGCGCACCACAACAGTTTCAGCTAGCCTCTCAATCGATCTCTGTTCATAACCCACCATGTGTTGTTCAAATTATAAGCACCGCAAGCGTCAAAATTGAGGTTGCCAGATTTTTATATCGCAAAGACTGTCATGATAATGTTCAGCGCGCGATGTGAATCACGTAGAGCATTAAGTTTTAATGAGCGGGCGGTTTGAATTCACGCATCAGGAATCATTTAATATCATTGAAAGGAGTTAATTTCGGTAATTTTTGTTGTGCGCATCGTGCTTTACGTGAAATTTTGGTTAAAAAATATGTATCAGAATGCTTAAATTCGTGCCTTGTCTAGTGGTCCATTACACACATGTTTGTTAAAATTGGGAAGTTGGAGAAATGTTTCGGGGCAGAGGAAGAAGGATAAAAGACACAGTAGAGCCCTACCTGCTCCATATTCTCCGTATTCTGTGATTTCATCAGACAAGACTTCTCTTTTGAGCTGCACATCGGGCACCCATTCAAAGTCCCCGTCCATTGTTTCTCGCCCTACGAGGCGATCTCATCCAAGGTTCAATCCATTCATATGGAGCGCCAAAAACTTTGCAGCCTCTGAAAAACCCAAAAAACATTGGTGAAGTATCCTCGTAAAATGTAACGTGTACATTATTAAAAAATTGGTAAAAAACATATCATACTGTAGAGTATAAAATCGTTAGCGTAACGTGTGATGCACAACGCCCGAGATGCGAAACGCTTGGGGAGGGGGGTTTCTGGAGGGAAACCATTTTCAAAATATTTCCGCTTAAAATTTTGTGGAAATAACCTTCATACAGAGAGGGTAAATTACAAAAATTTTCGAGTGAGGATGTTACGCGGCTTCCTTCCGAAAAAGTAAAATAGGAGATGCGATTTTGTGACATCGCAATGTAGATTTGACTTTTTTGCTTAACTCCACATTCACGTTGTCTCCTTTCCTCTCGTCTTTACCGGACAACTAATCGACACAACGCTTCGAAACTTTATTTGAATATTCCCTTAATTATAAAGAATGTCCAATTCATAAAGAAAAAATACCATCTAAATTTTGCTCTTTTCCCTGACATTTTCGACATTTTTGTCATTTTTCCTGACATTTCCCGGTTTTCCCTGACTGCGACAACTCTGTAATTTCCCCGGTTTTCCAGACCGCTGGCAACGCTGTATGAGGGACGTGAATTCACGAAAATATGAAACGTCGAATCTTCATTTTCGTTAAATGTTGCCATAAAACAAGAGAAAAAATTAAATTGGGCGAGCTGGCAAAACCCGGCGAATAAAAGGCGAGTCTATAAAACTATTCCGAAGCCGGAAAAGATGCGCAGCCTCGAATACTGCCGTGCTGAGGAAAAACGCCGTATGAACCTTCAGGCGTTGCCAAATTTCCTCCCGTAAATCACGAATTTTCTGGAAAATTTGCAAATATTTTTCCTCCAATTTTCCAGATAATTTTGTTCGCAATACCACCTAAAGTTCCTGAAAATTTCGAGGGAAAATATTCACAACTTCCTTGAAAAATAACCATTTTCTGAGAGGAAATTTGGCAACTCTCGAATGTTCATACGGCGTTCTTCCTTAGTACGGCAGAATAGTCGTTGAAGAATCACAGTGATTGTCCATTGTGTGATCCGTTTCGTTATTGACGAGCAATATTTCCGTTTTTCAAGATCCGTATTCTGCACGTTCGTTGTGTTCCAGTCATAAGTCCACCTCGTCACTCCGCTCGTCGTCCCGTAAGAGGGGAGCTTCGAATTTCGCGCGCAAGATTCGAACAATTTACAAATTTCGAAACTTTAAAATACCTTTCCCCGTACATGGAGTTCGGTTTAAGAAAACCTGTGGAGGCGAACATCACTATGTCCACTCCTAAATCCACAGCAACTCTCATCTCAAAATGCATGGTTTTTCCGGCCCGAAAGTCGGACGTCGAATCCCTGAAGCTCTCGACTTCAGACATCTCACGGTTGGCGCTTGAGTACATCCAAATCGGGGTTCTGTTACCTCATCCCCCGGGTCTCTCATTCGATCGTCTCCTCGCCTCCCTCAAGGAATCCCTTTCCACTACCCTCGCGCACTTCTCTCCCCTGGCCGGTCGCCTAGCAACGACCCCCGATGGTCGAATCCACATCGCTTGTAACGATGCAGGGGTTGAATTTCTGGCGATGGACGACACTGATCTCTCGGTGGACGACGTTTTGTGTCTGGGCGATGTCCCAGACTGCGTCAAGGGCTTCTTCACTTACGACGAATTCGTCAACTACGAGGGGCATTCGAAGCCATTAGCTGCGGTTCAGGTAAAGTGTGCATTTTTGTATTTTGCAATAATGGCTGCTACTTTTGGAGACCCGTTCAGCGGGCTGATTATTGAAATTGATAGACAAAGCAATAGACAAAGAAGACAAACAGGATATGGAGGGATCCTATTGGTGGAAGCGGGTGGTTGCAATGGACAAAGGAGGTAGGTAATAGACTAACTAACGGCAACCCACGAGAGACCCGACAATTAGTCTATCATTTCCCCCTTAGTCTATGAGAACCACCCATTTCAACCAATAGGATTGCTTTATACCCCCTATGTCTTCTTTGTCTATAGCTTTGTCTATCAATTTCAATAATCGGCCCGCAGGCTGACATCAGCCTGAATCAGTCAGACTCAGGGTAGTTTATGAAACATAGACTCACGTCAGGCTGACTCACTTTTACTAGGGATAATGAGACTGCATTTTGCAATTAGGAGCTATAATTTCCGGCCCGATTTAAAGACAACGAATGTGCCATTAAAGCCCCTATGCACATAAGTGTTTTTTCAGTTGAGCCAGAATTAATAGCTCCAAATTGCAAAATGCAGTCCAATTGACCCTCTATTCCTCGTACAGAGTGGAAGGTGTGGCAAACCGTGTCGCAGGATGGGTTATGCGTTGCAGGTAAGTAAGATCGATTACTTAACATCGCACGGTGAGACTCGAGATTTTTAATACACAGATTCCCCGAAAGATAGAGACAAGATCATGCTGGTTAGCTACTTAATTAATTACGACGATCAGTAGCAACTCTATTTACGCCGGAGAGCAGGATATTGCCTTAAATTTTGAAATTTACTTGTTTAAAGACTTTAAAATTTCGGGAGTTAATTTGGACCACCAGAGCTCAAAGGATGGGTGTTCGGAAGGAGATAATTTTGAACGACGAGTCGTAACACTTGCAATAATTAATCACTCTGGATAATTTGAATTCATAGGTTTGCTGCCTTTATGAGCGCTGAAAGCTCTATGACTTAATCCTCAAAATTACCGACATGTCCGTAATTTCCCTACAAAGGTACTCTACTCTCNGGCCGCGCGAAGTGCGTCCAGAACGGCTAGTATACAATAATAAAACTGACTTGAATAAGATTGAATGTGACGCGAGTATGCTTTTTCCGAGAGGAGTTCCCGTGACACTATTCTTTTCTTCAATAAAAAAGAAAAAAGCAAAGTGTGAAACTCGTTGTGCGTAGTCTTTTAATTTTTTCTTTAAATTACACACATGTTTGTTAAAATTGGGAAGTTGGAGAAATGTTTCGGGGCAGAGGAAGAACGATAAAAGACACAGTAGAACCCTACCTGCTCCATATTCTCCGTATTCTGTGATTTCATCAGACAAGACTTCTCTTTTGAGCTGCACATCGGGCACCCATTCAAAGTCCCCGTCCATTGTTTCTCGCCCTACAAGGTGATCTCAGCCAAGGTTCAATCCATTCATATGGAGCGCCAAAAACTTTGCAGCCTCTGAAAAACCCAAAAAACATTGGTGAAGTATCCTCGTAAAATGTAACATGTACATTATTAAAAAATTGGTAAAAAACATATCATACTGTAGAGTATAAAATCGTTAGCGTAACGTGTAATGCATAATGCCTGAGGAACGAAACGCTTGGGGAGGTTACTGGAGGGAAACCATTTTCAAAATATTTCCGCTTAAAATTTTGTGGAAATAACCTTCATACAGAGAAGGTAAAGTACAAAAATTTCCGAGTGAGGATGTTACGCGGCTTCCTTCCGAAAATGTAAAATAGGAGATGCGATTTTGTGACATCGCAATGTAGATTTGACATTTTTGCTTAACTCCACATTCACGTTGTCTACTTTCCTCTCGTCTTTACCGGACACCTAATCGACACAACAACGCCTCGAAACTTTATGTGAATATCCCCTTAATTATAAAGAATGTCCAATTCATAAAGAAAAAATACCATCTAAATTGTAAATTGTAACTGAGCAAGTTTGCCGTAGTTTCTTCATCTTCAAATTCCCTGACTCTCTCGGATTTTCCCTGACTATTTTTGCTTTTCCCTGACTTCAAAAGTTCCTACTTCCATGACTTTTCCTGATCTTTGAACAATATATCTTATTTCCCCCCCCCCCTTTATTCTAATACGCTGACTTTCGTTTAGGCAGAAGTCTTTGCTCGGAGATTGTATTATGGGAAAAGGCATTCAGTAGTTGATTATAAGATGACAAGCCTCAAAAATGACCAGAAAGGGTACAGTTGGAAGATCAATGATATGTCTTTATTGATTAGCAGATGCATCATAAATTCACGGAAAAAAGTATCAAAATCCCAACTATACTTCTAGCCGATTTTAGCGCCATATATTAGAGTAGTTGCACAAGCCAGAGGTATGGTTAGGTCAGCTGAAAAAGTGGTTGGATAAACCATACCTCTAGCTGGTGCCCTCACAGTCAGCATAAGCGTGGTTGGATTAACTATACCGCCGGCTGATGCCTTTATACCTCTAGCTAGGGCAACTACTCTTATGGTTGGCGCCAAAATCAGATATACTGGCGAGAGGAAAGCAATGGTGAGCGATGTTCAGAGATTATCACACCCCTCCCTCCTCGGAGCAATCGAGGGTAATTTCTGGGACGAGGGGGGAAAGGGGTCACAGGGGAGGCGGAGGGGGTGCTGTATAACACAGACACATCGAGTTGAGTGTTGGAATCATGATGTGATTGTTAAAGATGAGCTTTGACCGATGAAAACTTTCCATCTTGCGGCGATCGAACCGCAGCGGGGTGCCTCAGCGAGAGAGATGCCAGATTGGACGCGGTAGAGCACGTTCAATGGATTTACACTGGAAAGAAAAAAAAACTTTGACTCTAGAGTCCAGACTCTTGAAAACATTGACAAGAAAAAATACTCTTGATTCAATCGAATTTTTGCTTGAATCAAGAACCAAGCCTCTTTATTTGAGCGTATTTCCTTTTGATTTAAGCAATAATCTGATTGAATCAAGAGTATTTTTTCTTGTCAATGTTTTCAAGAGTCTGGACTCTGGATCCAATGTGTTTTTTTTCCAGTATAACCAAAAACAGCATTAATATTGAATATCAGAGGTTGCCTGAGAGCTGATCATTGACATTGATAGACAAAGCTATCGACAAAGAAAACACAGAGAAAATTGACCGATCCGATTGGTTGAGACACGTGGTTGCGTGGACAAATGAGATAAGTATAAGAAAAGGACCGCGTTCATCAGGAAGAAACCAACCCACATCAAGTTGGGCGTATTTCTGCTGAAAGGAACTATGTTACATGCAAATCTTATGCATATAGTTCCTTTTAGCATAAATACGTCCAGTTGATACTGAGGAAAGGAGGTTTCGAGGTTTTATTCTTGCATACGGCTCAATTTAGAGAGTAAACTTTCTTCTTACATACTAATATCTGTTTTTCGACTTTCAGTTTTTGCCAGAAGAAAATATACGGCTAGTGGAACTCGAAAACATTCTTAACTCAATTTTTTCGAAAATGTGAGTTGGTTCCTTTCTGATGAACTCGGTCCAAGTAAGGGCCGCCCAAGAAATAGATTCAGTTCATCATTTTCCTCCTTAGTCAGTTTGTCTGGAATTCTTAGCCATGCGCATTCCCTGACTCAAAAGAGATCATTCTCTGATGAAAAACCTAAGTTTTCTCCCACTTCTTCGGAATTTTCTCGGTAAATTTTTCGGAGTTCTGGGTACGATTATATAGATTTTACCCCCGATCTTCCGGCCGATTCTTTGGCGCATATTGAAATCTTTAATTCCAAAAACGTTCCTGGTGTTTGTATTATCTGGTCAATCAAATTCCCTCTATTATGTTGATGATTTGAAGATTCGAATATACAATTCAAGAGGTAAATAATAGCTGACCAAGTTCAAAACTGAAAATGAAAAGTCTGGAAGCGGTTTATGAGAAAATCCCCGATTTCTGAAACAGATTCCCTGATTTTCCCTGAAATTTGGTCTCAGGACTCATGTCTTGATGCACATAGTTCCGTTTGGTAGAAATACGTTCATTTGTCATTCCCTGGAGAATCCTACCTTTTCCCTGTCTTAAACAGCGGACCGCAGTCTTCGATGATCGGCGGTTTCTATCAATAGGATCGCTATATTTTTTCTTAATCTTCTTTATCTTTAACTTTGTCGATCAATTGCAATGATCAGGCCATTGCCGGTCATATTTCTATAAAAAAACCGAATTCCTCGATCAATTTCCCAACCTTGAAACGAGCTTACGTCCCTCCATCAAAGGATCGACGAATCAAGACATTATCACGCGTCAAATCGTCGCTCCTCCGACGAAAAGACACATCTCAATTTCCACGTGAGCTTTATTTTACATACAAATCCATGCTTTTCGCGGCTCACGCGGAAGTCGTGATACGACGTTACATGGGAGGAGCGACGAAATGACGGTCGACGTCTATGACGATCTGGCAAGGCGGGAGCCCAGGATGCTGCGTACGAGATGAGGATGAGATGAATGGCTATAGGTGAAAGCATCTCTTCGCCGAGGCGGTCATCGCATGCATTCGAGCATTCGTGTCGGCGCAATTGCCCTTTCGGGGAAATGCATCCTGATCATCTTGATTGAGACGCATCGGATGCCCGGGTCCGAGAGGATTTCACAAAGCTCAATCCAGGCAACATGACAGTAGCACATTAAATCCAAGTCCTAGTGTCTAATTCTGTACTGTCGTGCTAAGGAAGAACACCGTATGAACATTCACGAGTTGCCAAGTTTCCTTTGATATAATGTTTATTTTTTAGGAAAATTATGAATATTTTTCCTTGAAATTTTCAGGAACTTTCGATCAAAATACAAAGAATATTCCCTGAAAAATTGGAAGAAAAATATTCATAAGTTTCGAAAAAACTCGAAAATCGAAAATCGAGAAATTCGAGTTTTATCAAAGGAATTTTGGCAACGTCTGAAGGTTCATACGGCGTTCTTCCTTAGCACGGCAGTGTAGTGCTAAGAAAGAACGCCGTATAAGTCGAGCTAAGGAAGAGGGCCGTATGAGCCTTCAGACGTTGCCAAGTTTCCTTTGACAAAAACCGGATTGGGTCAGTTGCGATGGTCACAGAATCATGTTTTGATGATGGATTCTTGTAGATCAGCTAAAAATAATACCATCCAAACTCTCTGCCCTCAATATTAGCCGATATATTGCCTTTTGAAGAGCCGGATTTTGGCGTCTTCCATCGCGGTAGTGACGTACCAGGTTTCTTCCACCTCGCTTTTATCAGTCAGTGATGCACTGTAGAAAGTTGCTGTTTGGACGGATCTTATTATTTTTAGCGAACCTACAAGAATCAAGCATAAAACCACGATTTTGTGACCAACGCAACTGATCCATTTACCGCGAAAATAGTTAATATTTTCCCCCAAAATTTTCAAACGATTTTGCACGCAATTTAATGTAAATATCTGAAATTTTAAAGGAAAAATATGCATGGATGTCGTAAAATTACAATCTTTATCAATGGAAACTTGACAACTCTCGAATTTTCATGCGGCGTTTTTCCTTAGCACGGCAGAATTCAAGCCGAGTCGATTACAGTCAAGAAATGCCTTGAAAGAGGAGTGGATTCTAGATTTTTCCTATGTGATTTATGCTATTTTTGAGTAATTTAAACACTTGAATTCGTATGTGATACGCCCGTGGCAAGGGTTCGCGACGACCCACACCTACGCAAAAGAGGGAGGCACGCTTGAAATGACAAAATTTTTCGGGGAAGGGAGGGGGGGGTGTCTGGAGGTAAGTGACATTTTGGACAAAGGGAGAAGGAGAGGTCAAAGGTCGGGAAAAATGGGTTCTGTAATTCATGGACGAACCCGCACTACTTTTCAGGGGAAAAAAAGGAAAGTTGTGAAAAGTGAGAGATGAATTAATCCGGGAAATCCAGGTACCCTCATTAATTATTGTAATAATTGGACGTATTTCTATCAAACGGAACTACGTGCATTATGACGTGAGCCCTGTTATGGACATATTCGTATGGGTCTCGGGGCTAAATGTCGTAACGCACATAGTTCCGTTTGATAGAAATACATCCAATTAGTTTTCAGTTCAATGAAGACATTTTCTTTTGTGAGCTTGCACTGACCTTTCACCTGGGAAACCCGAAATGTAGGGATATTTTGGAAATCGAAGCCACTCTTTTGTTTTCGAGAACAACAAGGAAAACTTTGGAGACCTCGAGGGCTCGGAACTTCTGGTACTTTGGTCAGTCGAAGTCGCGCAGCCGTAGGGGTTGACCTTGAGTGTAGAGGATAATCAAATCGGAAGTATATTTTATCGGAAATATATTCATCTCGGGACCGCGTGTGATAGTTGTGTTATTCAAGTGCATTACCATCAGTGTAGTTTCGTGTTCGGTACTATAGTTTCGTATTCGGTACTTTAGTTTCGGGCTCGGTACTATATTTTCGTGTTCGGTACTTTATTTCCGTGTTCGGTACTTTACTATTAAAATTTTTTTCTGTGAATTATTTCGTGATTATAGAAAGCGCAGTGAATAGTTGAACAACCTTACTTTCCGCAAGTTTTCTATCCGCCGAAAGTTTTCGTCAGCGACCCTCTACTTTTTCTGTCCAGTGTAATAGTTTGCCGTGTTTTACAGTAAGTGGAGTTACTATTTGTCACTCGTGTCGGTTGTCATTGTGCGAATTTTCGGAAGTGTTTATTCTGTGATTATTTATATGAAATTTGATTTGAGGATATCATTTCGGAAGTCAATTTTCTCACGTGTATTCCTCAGCGTTGATTCGGTAAGTCGCTTGATGTCATCAACAAAATGGTTTTTTTTTTTTTCATTTTTTCTTTTATTACGAGAGAAGTGTGGTACATTTAATATCGATGACTTAAGTGTGAAACCACGTATTTCCAGTAAAATTTATGCTACCATTTTATTTTATCGAGAAAAATCAAGTCGACTGTTGGGCTTGATATCTTTACAGAACACTGGAAAAAAACCACATTGTATTTAGAGTTCAGACTCTTGAAAACATTAACAAGAAAAATACTCTTGATTCAATCGGATTTTTGCTTGAATCAAAACGAAATCCGCTCAAATTAAGAGGCTTGGTTCTTGATCTAAGCTAGATTTGATTGAATCAAGAGTACTTTTTATTTTCGATGTTTTTAAGAGTCTCGACTCTTAAAAACATCGACTCTAGATCCAATGTGTTTTCTTTCCAGTGAATATTTTGCTAAAAGAGAGGAAAAATCGAGGTAGTTTTCAAGGAATAAGTTGACTAGTTTTACCAAGAAAAAATAAAGTGTATCAGGAGGTCCGGGACGTCGCAGACGGAGATAGGTGGTTTCGCACTTCGGCAATCGATATTTAATATAAGAATCCCTGTGGGCGATAATCTTTTGATTTTCTCGAGATTTTTTTCACAATCAGTGGAGTTATCGAGGTATTCTGCGTATTGAAATGTGTTGCATTTTTTTGCATTTGCGAATTAACTAACTTCTTCATAAATAGATGGCCAAAGTGGAAAATCATGCATTTCTATTGTGGTGCCATAAAATTTCCACTTTTATTTTATTTTTCGAAAAGAAACAAGCAAACTTCATAGCTTGAAATTTATACAAAGTATTCTGCAAAAATTGAAAAAAAATCACAGGAGTTTTAAAGAAATTAGGTAGACCAGTTCCCCCGAGAAAAAATGAAGTATGACAGAAAATCTCTTGAGTAGCAGACGGAAACGCGTGTTTCTACACTTAAGGTGATTCGATGGACGCAATATTTTGTGTCAGAACGGCATGCGATATATCGCATCGATTGGTTCCATTTTTTCAGTGTTCGTCATTTTTCTCCAATTTTGAGATCGCGATTCTATAGTCAGGAGACTAAAGAACTCACTTACCAATTTTAACAAAGAAATTTAACGTACTAAAGGCGTGGTTTTTTTTAGAGAGAAAACATCGCATTCGATACTGATATCGAAACTGCACTCGAATGCGTTATTTTCTCTCTAAAAAAACCACGCCTTTATTACGTTGAATTTCTTTGCTAAAATTGGCAAGCGAGTGCTTTAGTCTCCTGACAACAGAATTGCGATCGCAAAATTGGAGAGGAATGACGAGTAGCTGAAAAAATGGAACCAATGGATGCGATATATCGCATGCCTTTCTGACACTAAATATGGCGTCCATCAAATCTCCTTAGGTCGTCGATATGAAAATGTTTAATCGTTGAAAATTGATTATTATTGAATACATTATGTGAGATCATTGTAATTTGGTGGTAAAAAAGCAGTTTTATTCCATTATTTTTCAACATTATTTCAATTTATTTGTTAAGCTGTTCCATATACTAGACAATTAATTACATTAATTTTTTTCTTTGCAGCCAACATTCGAGAAGGGGATGAAGGAGGATGGAAATGTTTACCCTACGCATCAGAGCTGTTCCTGACCTTGCAGATCATCGCTTCTTCACGGTAAGATCTCTCAAGCTTCCTCCTATTTCGAAAATTAAGGTGATTCGATGAACGCCATATTTTGTGACAGAACGGCATGCGATATATAGCATCGATTAGTTCCATTTTTCCGGCGACTCGTCATTTTTCTCGAATTTTGAGATCGCAATTCTATTGTCAGGAGACTAAATAATTCACTTATCAATTTTGATGAACAAATTCAAAGTATTAAAGGCTCGAGGAAAATAGAGGAAAAATACTGCATTCGAATGCGATATTTTGTCTCATAAAAAAACCCCACGACTTCATTACGATGAATTTGTTCGACAAAATTTGGTAGGTGAATTCTTTAGTCTCCTGACAACAGAATTGCGATCTCAAAATTCGAGAAAAATGACAAGTAGCTGAAAGAATGAAACCAATTGACGCGATATTTCGCATGTTGTTCTGGCACAAAATATGGCGTTCATTGAATCACCTCAACTTCTAATGAATCAGTTACTGTCAATAATTTCAATTTTTGAAATGGGCTGCTAAAAAATTTGAAGGGCTTGGAGGACAAGGCGCATAAGTGCAGTTTTTGAGAAAGTTGAGATTTTAATGATTACTTAACTACATTTCGTCGCTCCTCCGACGTAAGGGCGTAACTTGATTTCTACGTGACCCCTGTGCTCCGTATAACTCTAAGCTTTCTAAGGCTCATGCAAAAATCTAGATACGCCCTTAAGTCAGAGGAGCGACGATTCGACGGTGCTTAGTTTTTCCTGATGTTCTGTTTCTGTAATACTGCAGAACTACGGAACATAAAGCCTTGAAACTGTCTTATTTTTGCAAGATTCTGCAGAATAAACTATTCACTGAATTCGCTACGACAGGATTCAGCTTCATTTATTGTCATTTCCCGGACGAAGAAACGTAACTCCATTCCAAGGTTGTCAAATTGATTAAAAAAATTCAATTTTTCACAAACACGAGAAAGCGAAATCTTTATCCAAAATTTATTTTCGTTTTTCATGAGATCAGCGGAAAAATCAGTGAAATGTACAATTAATACCTAACATTTTCCTTTACAAATTCAAATTTACGAGGCGAAATCTGGCAACAATGAAATGGACCACATTTTGCAAAAAGGAACCACTATTTCTGGCTCATTTTAGAAACAACGTATATGCCATTGGTTTCCCTGTGCAGAACGGTGGTTTTATGGAAGAGTCAGAAATAGTGGTTCCTAATTGCAAAATGTAATCCAAATGTAGTTATGTTCTTTCGTGGGAGGTAACGACGAATTGGACTGCATTTTGCAATTTGGAACTATAAATTCTGGCTCATCTAAAAAAAACACTTATGTGCATAGGGATACTAATGGCACATGCGTTTTTTTTTTAAACCGCGCCAGAATTTGTAGTTCCAAATTGCAAAATGCAGTCCAATTGAGGGAGGAAAATAGATTAAAAAGCCTCCCAATGAGAGGCCCCGTTCCGTCGCTCCTCTGACGAAAGGGCGAATCTCAATTTCCTCGTGAGCCCTGGGTCACATTCAAATCCATGCTTTCTGCGGTTCATGTGAAAAGTGAGATACGTCCTAATGTCAGAGGAGCGACCTTTTTTGAAAGCCGGGGATTTCATTCGTACGTGACCGAAATGAAACCTTATGATGAGACAAGCCTCCGGTAAAAATGTTAGCTTGAGGATACGTTTGGTTTTGGACAGTGGCGTGGCGTGAATTGCGATGTATCGATTCTCATGCCATTTAAAGCTATGGTAAAGAATCGATTATTAAGGTGTTCGCTGCGAACACCCTGTCTATCGATCCTTTTTGATAGGTTTAAATGGCATGACAATCGATATATCGCAATTCACGCCATGGCATTGGTTTTGGAGCTACAGCGTTGCAAAGTTTGCATGTTTGAGTCTCAAAAATCTTCAAATTTTTGAAGAATTTCTTCCAAAAGCCAATTTCTAAGTAATGTAAGTAACAAGTAATGTAAGTTTCAAGTAAACATGACGCGTAACTGAAAAATTATAAGAAAATCCGTGGTAAAAGTTTCAAATTGTGGATGAGCCGTTAATAGCAGTACAACGTTGCAAAAATTACATTCTTGCCCTTTAAAAATACCCATTTTTTATAGTTTTGTTTATTGTAGCAGTATTTAAGACATAAAATATACAATTATAGATACTCGCAGACTCATAGTAAAATTTATATCAGTATACGATAATTTTAGGCAATGCAGCGTTGCAAAGTTTAGACGTATAGCATAGATTTAATCAGTATACGATAATTTTGGGCAATACAGCGTTGCAAAGTTTACAACTTTCATCTATGAAAATGTCTACTTTTTCTGGTTATTGTATTGGAGACAAGATACAATATGAGTTAATGGTTAATAGTGTGAAGCGAAATGTGGAGGCTTTATGTTGATCCTGGGTGACAATTGCATTAAAATAACATCGTTGCAAATTTTATCTGCTTTTTTTTTAACATTCGATTGTATAAAATTAGTTAAAAAAAAGGATACTTCCAATAGCTATTTTATTTTAAAATGTAATTCCAGAGGATTTTTGGAATACAATGGATGATTCAGCATCAGCGTTGCTTTCAAGATCTGAAATATTCTGCTTTGACTTTGTTGCAAATTCAACCTTTTTTAGGTGTAATGAAGAAACTAACATAGGATAAGGAGGCGTTTGGGTTTTTTTAAGTAGAAATAAATCTTGATACAGACGATACATTCATTATGCCTTAAAAAACTGAGTATGTTGAACGTAAGAATGGAAGATTTTGAAAATATTAAAAAAAAAAAAAAAAAAAAAAAAAAAAAAAAAAATGCGAAGTAAATTAAATGAACGAAAAAAATAAATACACCAACAAAACAATAAAATATAATTTAAAATCTAAATAGAATATTTAAATCACTGTTGCGTTCATGTATAAAAAACCCAGACGCCTCCTTATGAGAGAATTTTAAAATTATTTAAATATGACTTTTGGAGGGTGAAAGTTTTAAATTGGCATCATGTTGAGGCGTTTTCTATAGATTTGATGGCAAGACAGGACTGATACTGAAGCATCGCATGAATAAAATATTTGGAAGGAAGAAGATAAAAAACTATAAAAAATACAAAAATAAAAAAAAAATAAAAAATAATGTACGGTAGAAAGTCATATAAAAATGAAAGAAAAAAATGTCAATGTAAATAATAAAATAAGCAAAATCAAATAACTACTGGAAGCGTCTTTATTTTAAAATCGTCTGTTATTTATTGCTTGGAGAGAATTGTGAATAAACTTGGCGAAAGTATTATTGCAAAAACCAATGGTCACTTGGAACAGACATCAGACCTTGATATTTTGGATTGATATGAGGGATGATACCCATTGATTTTATCTTAAACTGGAAAAAAAAAATTTAAAAAAAAAAATCATATTTCGTTGAGTTCAAAATTGTAAGCTTGGCAACGCTGTATCACTACAAATCAATCTTACATCTGCAGATAACGTTAATGGTTTATTTCATAAAAAAAACAAAAAAAAACGAGAAAAAAAACAAACACTGAACTTAAAAATAAAAACATTTTTAAAGCTTATATACATAAACTTTACAACGCTGTATCGTTAAATCTATACTTACACTCGCGGTAAAACTTTTACAAAAGACTA
>NW_017550273.1:9914-55835 GCF_001854935.1 Bemisia tabaci | reverse complement strand
AAGTGTGCGAGAGAGATAGAAAATAGCCAAGCGTCTCGCGTATAAGTGCGAGAGAGAAGGAAAATCGCATGGCGTTCCCCCGCGACCCTCTGAGAGTGGTTGCACCCTACCCTCACTCGCCTAGGTGTGCGAGAGAGACAGAAACAGCCAGGCAGCTCCCCTAAGTGTGCGAGAGAGATAGAAAATAGCCAAGCGTCTCGCGTATAAGTGCGAGGGAGAAAGAAAATCGCCAGGCGGGACTTGCGTT
Source organism: Bemisia tabaci (assembly GCF_001854935.1). Lineage (NCBI taxonomy): Eukaryota > Metazoa > Arthropoda > Insecta > Hemiptera > Aleyrodidae > Bemisia > Bemisia tabaci. Next base: position 55,588 of record NW_017550273.1, on the reverse strand, counting down.
GTTTTTCCGGCAAAGCAGGCGCATGGCGTTCCCCCGCGACCCTCTGAGAGCGGTTGCACCCTACCCTCACTCGCCTGGGTGTGCGAGAGAGACAGAAAACAGCCGGGCAGCTCGCCTAAGTGTGCGAGAGAGATAGAAAATAGCCAAGCGTCTCGCGTAAAGTGCGAGAGCGAAAAAAAATCGCATGGCGTTCCCCCGCGACCCTCTGCCAGTGGTTGCACCCTACCCTCACTCGCCTGGGTGTTCGAGAGAGACAGAAACAGCCAGGCAGCTCGCCTAAGTGAGCGAGAGAGATAGAAAATAGCCAAGCGTCTCGCGTATAAGTGCGAGAGAGAAAGAAAATCGCCAGGCGGGACTTGCAATGTTTTTTCCGGCAAAGCAGGCGCATGGCGTTCCCCCGCGACCCTCTGAAAGCGGTTGCACCCTACCCTCACTCGCCTTAGTGTGCGAAAGAGACAGAAAACAGCCAGGCAGCTCTCCTAAGTGTGCGAGGGAGATAGAAAATAGCCAAGCGTCTCGCGTATAAGTGCGAGAGAGAAAGAAAATCGCATGGCGTTCCCCCGCGACCCTCTGAGAGTGGTTGCACCCTACCATCACTCGCCTGGGTGTGCGAGAGAGAAAGGAAACAGCAAGGCAGCTCGCCTAAGTGTGCGAGAGAGATAGAAAATAGCCAAGCGTCTCGCGTATAAGTGCGAGAGAGAAAGAAAATCGCCAGGCGGGACTTGCGTTGTTTTTCCGGCAAAGCAGGCGCATGGCGTTCCCCCGCTACCCTCTGAAAGCGGTTGCACCCTACCCACACTCGCCTGGGTGTGCGAGAGAGACAGAAAACAGCCAGGCAGCTCGCCTAAGTGTGCGAGAGAGATAGAAAATAGCCAAGCGTCTCGCGTATAAGTGCGAGAGCGAAAAAAAATCGCATGGCGTTCCCCCGCGACCCTCTGCCAGTGGTTGCACCCTACCCTCACTCGCCTGGGTGTGCGAGAGAGACAGAAAACAGCCAGGCAGCTCGCCTTAGTGTGCGAGAGAGATAGAAAATAGCCAAGCGTCTCGCGTATAAGTGCGAGAGAGAAAGAAAATCGCCAGGCGGGACTTGCGTTGTTTGTCCGGCAAAGCAGGCGCATGGCGTTCCCCCGCGACCCTCTGAGAGCGGTTGCACCCTACCCTCACTCGCCTGGGTGTGCGAGAGAGACAGAAAACAACCCAGGCAGCTCGCCTAACTGTGCGAGAGAGATAGTAAATAGCCAAGCGTCTCGCGTATAAGTGCGAGAGAGAAAGAAAATCGCATGGCGTTCCCCCGCGACCCTCTGAGAGTGGTTGCACCCTACCCTCACTCGCCTGGGTGTGGGAGAGAGACAGAAAACAGCCAGGCAGCTCGCCTAAGTGTGCGGGAGAGATAGAAAATAGCCAAGCGTCTCGCGTATAAGTGCGAGAGAGAAAGAAAATCGCCAGGCAGGACTTGCGTTGTTTTTCCAGCAATGCAGGCGCAGGGCGTTCCCCCGCGACCCTCTTAAGACGGTTGCACCCTACCCTCACTCGCCTGGGTGTGCGAGAGAGATAGAAAATAGGCAAGCGTCTCGCGTATGAGTTCGAGAGAGAACGAAAATCGCCAGGCGGGACTGGCGTTGTTTTTCCGGCAAGGCAGGCGCATGGCGTTCCCCCGCGACCCTCTGAAAGTGGCTGCACCCTACCCTCACTCGCCTGGGTGTGCGAGAGGGACAGAAAACTGCCAGGCAGCTCGCCTAAGTGTGCGAGAGGGATAGAATATAGCCAAGCGTCTCGCGTATAAATGCGAGAGACAAAGAAAATCGCCAGGCGGGACTGGCGTTGTTTTTCCGGCAAGGCAGGCGCATGGCGTTCCCCCGCGACCCTCTGAAAGTGGCTGCACCCTACCCTCACTCGCCTGGGTGTGCGAGAGGGACAGAAAACTGCCAGGCAGCTCGCCTAAGTGTGCGAGAGGGATAGAATATAGCCAAGCGTCTCGCGTATAAATGCGAGAGAGAAAGAAAATCGCCAGGCAGGACTTGCGTTGTTTTTCCGGCAAAGCAGGCGCATGGCGTTCCCCCGCGACCCTCTGAGAGTGGTTGCGCCCTCGGTTGCGCTTGGCGGCTCGCTCAAGTGTGCGAGAGAGACAGAAAAACGCCCAGATAGGAAGCGTACAAGTGCGAGAGAGACAGCAAATAGCTACGCGGGACTTGGGTGGTTTTTCCGTCAAAGCAGCATCGCGTTCCCCCGCGACCCTTCGAGAGTGGTTGCACCCTCGGTTGCCCCGTTTGAGGGCACCCAGTGCGAGAGAGACGGAAAATCGCCCAGGTAGCAAGCGTATAAGTGCGAGAGAGATAGAAAATCGCCTTGCACGACGCGATTGTGTGCGAGAGAGACAGAAAATAGCCAGGTGGCTCGCTAAAGTGTGCGAGAGAGATAGAAAATCGGCTGGCGGGACGCTTGGGTGTGCGAGAGAGACAAAAAACAGCCAGGCGGCTCGCGCAAAAGTGCGAGAGAGAAAGAAAATCGCTCGGTTGGACTTGGGTGGTTTTGCCGTCAAAGCAGCATCGCGTTCCCCCGCGACCCTCTGAGAGTGGTTGCGCCCTCGGTTGCCCTTGGCGGCTCGCTCAAGTGTGCGGGAGAGATAGAAAACAGCCAAGCGTCTCGCGTATAAGTGCGAGAGAGAAAGAAAATTGCCCGACGGGACTTGGTTCCTTTTTCCTTCAAAAAGGAACAGCGGTCCGCCGTGACCTTCTGAGAGCGGTTACACCCTCGATCGCCCAGCAGCATAGTTGTCTGGACATGGCGTCGTGCAAGATATCTCTTCAAACTTCATCACCTGGCGAATTCCTTCATTACGGACATGGTCCCGTGTTTAGATGCCGCAGATCGCCGTTTAAAATCCATTTCAAGTCCCCTCAACATTCCTTCCTTCTGTTAATCAAAGGCCTCACTTCAGTACCAATGAACGCAACCCTGTTAATGGTGGCATTCAGTGCTTTTCTGTGTTTGAATTGCTCTGATCCCAGAGCACCCTGATGATTCATATGGTATGCATGTTTATAATCGTTTTCAAAACTGCACCAAACTCGTTTTCTTTTTCTACTTAAGAGTAGTTTCTGTCACAAGCTCACATTGATCAAAATTTTTTTTTCAACCTAAGAAAATAAAAATATTCATTAGGAAAAACTGACCTCCCTACGCCAACATTCTTTTTACTCTGGATAGTCGCAAACAGGCACAGACAGCTGAAATTCATCTCGTAGCATTTATGAAGAGGAATTAAAAGTAAAACCACGTCCCCAGAAGAATGTTGATTCAAAACTGTGTTTTCAGGTGAAGATTTGATTAGTTGCGGTGAAATTGTTTCTTGATCTTGCTACTACCTATCTCAAGATCAACGTATAAATCTTGGAAGTCTATTTACTGATATGTCTCAGGAGAGGATAAGTGTTCTGTTTTATCATTTTTGCAGACTTTACACATCTCTCTTTGTACATCTTTACAGCTAATGGGATGTCAAATGGAAAGAAAAGCAAATCTGAGTTATGAAATTTTTTGAATTGTTCAGGTAGGCCTTAAAAATTATCATATATCAAATGATAAATTGAATCAACTTTCCAAAAGAAGGAAAAAGAAAAAAAGGGGGATAGCAATAAGAGCTAGTACAGATAAAAGACACTTAGGAATTTCTATTCATAAGTTTTTATTTTTACTATTTATACTTGTATGTCAAATACAGAAAATTACTACATTTAATTTGAATGGGCAAAAAATGAGAGATACTCATTACAATTTTGAAAATGACTTGAATTTGCGGAACAACGACGTTAAAATATTTACACATAAACATTTAATTTGAATTAGCAAAATATGAGAGACGGTTAAAAAAATTGAAAATAACTTTACTTACGGCCAATTGCAGTTAAAAAATTTACACTCTTTCTTTCAGTCTTTTTTCAGGTAGAAAACCGAAAAATAACAAATGAGAATTAATAAAAATCTTCCTCTGAAACTTTTTTACCCTGTCCTTCTTGGTTCTTTATTTGATCTTGATTTTTGTACAGATCTGCAACCTGCAACAGATAGAATTTTTTGATCAGAAAAATTACTGACAACTAATTAAAATAGTCCACTACTTACTTTCCACCACTAAAATAAAACAATGGACCACTAGACAAGGTACGAATTTAAGCATTCTAATAAATGTTTCTTGACCAGAATTTCACGTAGAACACGATGCGCACAACGGAAATTACCGAAATCAACTCGTTATGAAGATATTTAATGATTCTTAATGCGTGAATTCAAACCACCCGCTCATGAAAACTCAATGCTCTACGTGCCTCACACCGCGCGCTAAACGTTATCATGACAGTCTCTGCGATATAAAAATCTGGCAACCTTAATCTTGACACTTTAGCTCAGCTATTACAAGTTGTTTATAGTTTGAACAGCACATAGTGGGAAATGAACATCGTTTGATTGAGAAGTTTGCTGAAACCGTTCTAGTGCACGATTTGACTCACGTAGAGCTTTGAGTTTCTTGTGAGCGGGCAGTTCAAACTCCTCGTAACCAATGTGAAATATAAACGTTAATATCTTCGTTAGGAGTTGATTTCGGTATTTTTCGTCGCGCGAATCGTGTTCTACGTGAAATTCTGGTCAAGAAACATGTATTAGAATGCTTAAATTCGTACCTTGTCTATTGGTCCATTACTTTTCATAAGAACAAGAATCAGAAAAGGTTGTTCTAGCTTAGCACTTTTAAAATTCACACGAGAACAACCGGAGGATTATTCACACCTTAAAATAGACTGTTTTTCATTTAAACTTACAGAATTGGCAAAGTAACTTCAGGACATTCACAGATTATGCCACAAAGCGATCCTTCAAGGAAGATGGGAGAATCTAATGCAGCATGATGTCATGTGAAAATTAAATTGAAATGAGGCATCAGTTTTTTTTGAAAATTTTTCAGAGAGTTTGATAAAAATACTGACAATAGATGTCATTTTTTTTCCTGAAAAGGATCAGGTAGGTATCTGGGAAAATATCAAATAATATTTTAGAAAGAAAGAAATTCAGACCTGTTTGATGGGTGCATGCCAAATGGCAGAGGGATTAAGGCCTGCAGACACATACATGATGAGAGACGAAGAGAGAGGGCAGGGCGACATCTTGAGTTACTAACTTTATTGGAGCATAAGCATTACTAAAAGCTTTCTGACCCCCTATACTTTCATTTTTTGTCACAGTTTGTTTTATCATTCTACTGAGACAATATCCATGATTTTTGCTGACATCGACAAGTCTCAGATGATCTCTAGATGAGCCTGCTCTATTCAGATTTTGGAAATATGATCTAGGTTTTTGTATATTAGGTGATAAAGTTGCGAAATTCTTCCATTTGACAATGTAAGTGTTCCTTTTTTTGTCACAGTTCGCTCTAAAGATCTACCCGGGTAATTTTCATTATTTTAGCTACTATCAATGGAAAATAGTCCCTAGATGAGTCAATTGTATTTAGATTAACTCAAAGGCCTGCAAAGCAGTGCTTGGTGGAGGGTGCTTGCACCCTAGTTAATAGATAAACATCTTCAAGAAAGAGGGCAAGAATTTAAAAAAGGCATTTACCTGCTGAGCATTAGTGGCATCTTCAGCTGATTTGTCGTCACGGATCCTCAGAAACCTTGGAAACCTTAAAGAAATACCTTTTTCTGGATCAACCTGTCACAAAATTATAGCAATTAATTAATAATAGAACCCTTAGGGAAATGTATTTACTCTGTGGAGTATCAATAAAAGAAACCATATTTGACGTGATAAATCTCCCTGTGTGGGGATCCCCCTCGTGGGGATCACCAGGGCTCTACGGGAGTGTTGGCTGGGCCTCCTGTCTAGAGCTGCCGCGATTCCGTTTCGTTGCCGCAAATAGCGTAACGTCGGAATGCGTAGCTCCTGATCAGGAAAGAAAGCAGCCAACAAGGGCAGAAGAGAGCAACTCGCTAAAATTCGGATGACAATGACAAACCAAAGAGAGAGGTAGGGTTTTGGCTGTGAAAATTGAGTGAAGGAAGATCGCAGGCATGAGCCACAGCTAGATCATTTCTCCGACTGACTGCTCCTGCTCCGCCAGCGCGAGACCAGCTTCGCTGGCTGCCGGCCTCCGCGAGTGCGCAGACGCAAACGCATGCGCGCTCGGGCCGCGATAGCGAGGCGGAGGGGGACGTTGCCGACAATCTCAGATTCACGGAAACGTCACTCTCCGACATACCACCGACTCGGCGAAAAGAGAAAATGGACGAAAACTGAGACACAGGCTGGAGAAGCAAAAACGAAATTTTGAAAATCGGAAATCTGAAAGATAAATTTTGAAAAGACAATATTGAAAAATGGAAGTTTGAATTTGGGGGGGGGAGGGAAACGAAATGCTTGAAAATAGAAATTTTGAAAAGGGGATCTCTCTGTTTGTTTTGCCTTTTATTATAAAAGCACAATTTTTTTTTGTTTTTTTTTTCACAAAAAATTTACATCAGGAAACATTATTACACTATTACATTATTACACTTAATTCAGGAAATTTTCCATTTATAAAATTCTATTTATAAAATTTAAAAAAAAATTTCCATTTATAAAATTCCGACAGCTGGTGAGGATGACATTTGTAGTGCATTGACATTGGCGGTGGAATTGCTGGATGGATGCAGGATGGGTAAGGCGTCCTGTGCTTTTTTGACTGCTAAGCGAAGTGCTGTGATAGTTTGTGGGCTTTTGTAGTATACTGTCGTCCGCAATGGAGGAAGTAGACCTGAAATTATATTTTCCACAATTGCTATTTCCGGTGGCGGGTGACGTAATTTTTGTGCGAGAGCAAGTTTACGCTCAACGTAAATGAGTCCTGATTCTGTGTCAGTTTGGATGGCTTTATGGAACTCAGCTGCTTCCGCAAAATGGTCCTTATGAGCTTTATAATAGAATTTAAATAATTCGCAAATGTTATCCCAGTCTGAAGATGCAAATGCGGCTGCGTGGTTGATTGGCCATTCTTCACCTGCTGCTGTTAGATATGTGGGCAAAAAACGTGCTTTATAAGATGAGCTCCAGTGGGCAGTTAGTAGCTCATATTTTTTTAGCCATGTCATTGGGTCTTTTTTATCGAAAGGGGGTATTTGCACTTTCGGCATGCGCACAAAAGATGTGTTGCCATCTAGATGCATGTAAGGATTTTCCTTAGGAGCGGAAAATTCAGGAGGGGTTAAGAAAATGTGAGGAGGTGCTTGAGATGTCATAGGGTGAGTCTGAGGAACATGGGGATTAAATGGCGCCAAAGATGGGAGAGGTATGGAGTGAGAGGTGGATTGTGTAGGAAAAGTTCCTCCAGCCCAGTGATGCGAGATAGGGCGAGCATAGTTTGACGAAAATGTTGTGTGAGCATGTTGTCTTGCGTTATTTTCTTCATAATTTGAACTTGAAAAATGGTCGAAACCAGCTGACGTTGAAACCCCGATCTGTGCTGAAAGAGAGTTGAAGGAGAGCTCAGTAGGGTTGACTGGGTTCATGGAGTGTATGGTGCCAGGATGCTGACTGATCACGTTGGATACGGTAGAATGCTGTTGAGCGGTTGATGTGATCCCTAAACTATGAGGGTAACGCGGTGATATAGTTCCAGTGCGTAGATCTCTCAGATAAGCGGCTGCATGCTTTTGAGTCTTAAAGTTGTATCCGAGGTTGTAGACACTGGAAAGTTCAGTTGCGATCTCCGCTACTGTCATCTTGGAAGGGTCAGGAAGTCGATGAATGGCGCCCATAGACTGAGTGTATGCGGAGTGTGAAGTAGGAAGAAACGAGTCCGTCCAAATTGACTGCGCAAAAGTAGTGGTGTCTGGAGCTTTTGATGTAGGGTTTTCTGGATCGTTTTCTAACCGAGAAAATTCGTCCTCACTGATTGAATCTAGTTGCGGAATGGATGTATCCAAAAGTGGAAGTTGATCCGGCTGCACTGAGCAGTTGAGTTGGTCCAAAAGGTAGGAGATCAGGCGCTTTCGATCTGACTTTATGATGAGGCGGTTGAGGTCAGGGGTGGATTTAGACTCGAAGTCTGCGAGTGCAGGGAACTCATTATGCAAAAATGTGTTTAGTTCACTCTGCAGTAGGCGCAAAGAAATGGTACCAAAACGCAATATAAATGCTGAGTTTGAAGACATCGCGTACTAGTGCGGGTTTCCAAAATAGAAAATTCAAAAATGTATACAAAAATACAAATTATAAAGGAGTTGAGAATTGATTAATCCGAGAGGATTTTATTGCTTTGCGTATGTATGCCTAGATAAGGCGAAAATTGAAACACATAAGGAAATCCAAATTTATTTTTCCAAGAATGCGCAAATGCAGTGAATCGAAGAAATTGCAATGCAAATTTTTGATGGAAATTGACGAAATTTCAAATTGAAAAGTAATTAAATGTGCAAGTATGCAAAAATTAAAACGTGCAATTCAACGTGCACAAGAGGAAATAAAAGAAAGAAAAAATATCTTCTACTTATTAATGACAAAGATTAATCATTAATTGAAATAATAATGCAATAATAATTGTTATAATAGTGATTGACTAATTAAAGCTAGTGTTCAAATACTTAAGTATTAAAACGGTTAGATAATGTTCATTGCTATGTGCGTGATAAGGTGCGAATCGAATCTCTGTCCTAACGAGCGAAAGAGAACGAATATCAGCACTGTATCTAGACACTATCTATCGGTTGACGTATCTTGGACGTGTCAACACGTCGCGCGGTCGGAGCGAAACGGGTCCGATGCTCAGCTTGAAGATCCACGTTGCGAATTGAAAATTCGTGCTCCCAACGAATCCTTTGTAGAATATCTTTCCAGTACTGGTAGAATCATTAAAGGTGAATCGAGACGAATAAAATTTCAAACATCAGCATAAGGGATCTTCTCTGCCTGAGAGAATGCTAAGGCGCCTCCACCATGTGGGGATCCCCCTCGTGGGGATCACCAGGGCTCTACGGGAGTGTTGGCTGGGCCCCCTGTCTAGAGCTGCCGCGATTCCGTTTCGTTGCCGCAAATAGCGTAACGTCGGAATGCGTAGCTCCTGATCAGGAAAGAAAGCAGCCAACAAGGGCAGAAGAGAGCAACTCGCTAAAATTCGGATGACAATGACAAACCAAAGAGAGAGGTAGGGTTTTGGCTGTGAAAATTGAGTGAAGGAAGATCGCAGGCATGAGCCACAGCTAGATCATTTCTCCGACTGACTGCTCCTGCTCCGCCAGCGCGAGACCAGCTTCGCTGGCTGCCGGCCTCCGCGAGTGCGCAGACGCAAACGCATGCGCGCTCGGGCCGCGATAGCAAGGCGGAGAAGGACGTTGCCGACAATCTCAGATTCACGGAAACGTCACTCTCCGACACCTGGATTTGAAACTCCCTGACCTTCCAGGTTATTTATGTATGAAATCTATTCATCCCCTATTTGAGGGGAAGAGGGGGGGATTCATGATTACTCATAAAAATTTATTGTAAGAAAACTTTAAGGAAGAGGTCTTTTGGAAATGAACTTTTTTGACCAAGAGCTTAAATAATAAAAAAATTCCATTACGGATCAATTCTGACAAGAGCTGCATTTATTTAAGATTTAGGGTAATTGATTGTCTTACAGAAAAATAATCTGTCCAGATTTCTTACTTAGATTTATTTGGTTTCTCGAAAATTTTAAAATTTTAAACTTTTCCAGAATTTGTAGATCTTTGACTCAGTTTTTCTTCGCTCCTGAAAAATTTTAGGATACCAAACAAAAAGAACACATTGATACAAGTTTTTCTTCCCTTCCCATTCTTTATCAGACAGTTACTTACAATTCCAATTGCTGCTCGATGAATGGGAGATAATGAGAGATCTGCACACTTGATTTCCCATACTTGGACAGCATCAAACCAATGATCCGGCTCCAATGACGAATCATAGCGGTAATAGGATTTCGGCTCATGGATCTTGTGATTCTTTAGGAACTCTGAGTGTTGCACCAACATTTCATCCGAGAAACCGGTGCCAATTTTACATATGCTCTGATATTCTTCGTTGTCAGCATCGTAGCAAGCAAGCAAGAAGCCTCCATAGACTCCAGTCCGTTTGCCGCGGCCAAGATATCCACCGATCACGACTACATCTAAAGTATCACCGCAGCCGTCAAGGTAATCTTTTTTGAGTTTTAACCAGTTTCTTGATCGTTTAGCTATTTCATATGTTGCCTCTTCTTCTAATGTTTTCACCATTAATCCTTCACAGTTACCTGGAACAGAAAACAATACAAAATGAGGGTTAGAGGTAAAGTTTGAAAGAAGTTTACATAAGATATGAAGATATGTTGAAGATAAAGAAGTAAACCCACAATCAACAATGTGACGACTCATAAAAAAGGGACCTTGGTTTCTGGAAATCTGTTTCAGAAGAGCAGGTTTGGTCGATGAAGCACTAGACAAGGTATGAAGTCAAACATTCTTATACATGTTTCCTCTTCAAAATTTCATTTGGAACCTAATTTACGCAAGTAACCAACATTAGCTCCTAACCCAGATATTAACGTATTTATTTTGCAGTGGTTGCAAAAAATTTGAATACCCTGCTCACAAGAAAAACCAGAGTCTACGTGAATCAAATCACACACTTTAAAAGTTTTGGCAGGCTTCTCAGTCAAGCAGTGTTCCTTCCCCACCCTGTGTTGTTCAAAAAGTAGCAAGGAGCAACAGCTGAGCCGAAATTCCGAGATTGAGGTTGCCATACTGCATATCATCGCACAAGCATTGGATAAGCCTCATGGTAAAACTTGGCGCCTAAATATTTGCGTTTGGCAAGTTATGAAAACGCTGGAACTCTGACAAACTTATATGATTGATAACAATATTATCAGGATCCCTTCAAAAAAGAATGAATGAGCTTGTTCAGCAATTCGTAATTCTTGCATTTTTGGAAACTAGAGAGTGCACAGAGTTCACAGGAATTTTCCCCGATTTTTTTGAGCAATATTAACCCACGAAATACGAGTCCAAAAGTCCGTATTTTGGGCTCCCATTTAAACGCGCGCCGCTTGGCCCATCTCAAAATGGCGCCCATTTTCTCCGTCCGGCGGTGGCCACACTTTTGACCCGGCGTGCCGGCGAGGTACCTCTGCATGCCTCTGCCGTGTGTGGGTCGTATAAACAAACGAAGATTGATAACACAAATGATCCAAACAACTCGAAATCTCTTAATTTTAATTAATTTAAACCCATTTTCGACTTCAACCAAGCATTTGGCAATAATATTCATCGTATTTTACAGCCAGGAGCCACGGCCTATCGGCTCATTTTAAGGTGCATTCTGAAAATCAGTCTTACAAGTCCAGTGTCCAAACCCAGACTTTCTTCTTTTACTTTTTTTGACCATTCTCTTTTCATTTTCGCCTCAAATCAAATGTTTTGCAGTTTCTTTGTCTTTAGTATGTGGTCCTGAATTCATTCAAGAGTTAAAAGTTCACCATTCATTTAGTATTATAGCCTTTTAACCTCTCAAGCTTTACCGATATGATCTCATGCAGTTCGAGGTTTCTTCGGCCCAAACCAAGTGATTACACATCTGATGTGTGTCTTATGGCTCTTCAAATTCGCAGTTTAGAACTAAATCAGAGACTACAGTTACTTAATCCAGTTCTGCTCTCTTGCTCAATGTTTGTCATAAGTGTTTGTTCGTGTCTGTTCTTTATAAGTGACCACTGTAGTGCATATACACAGTTATGCTATCGGTACAGGTATTATTTCTTGTTTTCTACAGTCAGGACTTTCTCTTAAGCGCAATAGTTTACCAAAGAAATTCACCTAGTTGCGTAAATAATTTGGTGTATAGATATTCTGTTAATGTCTCCTTGCGGTGATTCAAAGTTTCTGAGATCTATCACAAGTGGATTCTGCATTTAGACGGTCACTCTTGTCTGTTAAAATTACTGCTCTAGAAGCTTCAAATTTATACTTTGATCTCTGATTCATCACTAAATGACACTCATGCGGTGTCATTTATCTTTAATCAGTTCAAAGCTATTTCGACAATGAATCATCAAAGGTCCGATCGAAGAAGGAATTTTCTGGTGAGTGCTGCGACTGAACCGACATCACAACTCTACTATCGAAAGCATCAACCAAGACATGATCATTCGTCTGGAAGTGAAAATATTTTGCAACTAATCAGCAGGCCGATTATTGAAGGCTTAGAGCAACCTGACAAGACATCAAATTCGAATATATTGCATGGATATGATAGGGCTATGTCTTTTCATGTCGGGCTGACATAGTTTCAATAATCGGGCAGCTGGTAGTTTAACAGGTAAGATTTGTAAAGTCACTTAGGTATCACAAGTTACATTCGCATCTCTTGTGGTACAGTTTTTGTAAGTATGCTTACCTTTGTGGAGATTAATTGATAACAAAACGAGCATATCAATGTCATAGCCTAACTAGAAAACCACTAACGTAGATTTACAAAGTTTCAGACTTTCTGTTTCTCTTCGATTATAAAATCATGCAACGAATGTTACAAATGTCATCCCCAGATAACCTTAACCATGTTCCTGACTTATACTTATGGGAGGATGTAATTCTATGTCTTTTCAAAATCCTTCCATCCATCTGTACCTGAGAAATTCAGTAAACCAGCCGACTTTCGGACTTTTAACAAGAATCGTTGGCAACTTTACCATTGAAATGATTCTTAGGTGTTTTTGAACAAAGGGATTTTATTAAAATGTTTGTTGGACAGGTTTGATTCACCCTGAATTCTTAAATAGAGAGAAAAAAAAAATATTTTCTTCACTCTAGGAAGACATGAAACTGACCAAGCTGTAGGTAAGTAAGTAGTTTTTGATTACTTCATTCCATGAAATATGATGATCCTTGTTTCTGCAGGAAACACAACATACTAGCAGGAATCCTCAAATAAATTTTCTGTCTTGTACAATATCTGTTGATACTTAAGTATTTGATGATACCTATGAAGTACAAAATTTCTGAAAAAACCCTGGGAATACCAGCAGAGTCGTCTCCAAATTTTCTCTCAGGAACAAGACTAAAAATTGTGGAAGTTTCCTAAGAATGCTCTCAAGACAAATTTACGTATTATTCATAGATGAAGTGTAGCCTGCTACATATCATGTCGTATTCCTCTTCAAATATACATGCAGGTGAGTAGATTTTGAAATTTTGAGCGCACAATTTGCTCATGAAAGAAGCGAGCACTACTATGATTTCCTCTTACCATTACCACTTCGATAAATTTTTATAAGTTGATGCTTTTGAAAGTAGAGTTGTGATGTCGGTTCAGTCGCAGCACTCACCAGAAAATTCCTTCTTCGATCGGACCTTTGATGATTCATTGTCGAAATAGCTTTGAACTGATTAAAGATAAATGACACCGCATGAGTGTCATTTAGTGATGAATCAGAGATCAAAGTATAAATTTGAAGCTTCTAGAGCAGTAATTTTAACAGACAAGAGTGACCGTCTAAATGCAGAATCCACTTGTGATAGATCTCAGAAACTTTGAATCACCGCAAGGAGACATTAACAGAATATCTATACACCAAATTATTTACGCAACTAGGTGAATTTCTTTGGTAAATTATTGCGCTTAAGAGAAAGTCCTGACTGTAGAAAACAAGAAATAATACCTGTACCGATAGCATAACTGTGTATATGCACTACAGTGGTCACTTATAAAGAACAGACACGAACAAACACTTATGACAAACATTGAGCAAGAGAGCAGAACTGGATTAAGTAACTGTAGTCTCTGATTTAGTTCTAAACTGCGAATTTGAAGAGCCATAAGACACACATCAGATGTGTAATCACTTGGTTTGGGCCGAAGAAACCTCGAACTGCATGAGATCATATCGGTAAAGCTTGAGAGGTTAAAAGGCTATAATACTAAATGAATGGTGAACTTTTAACTCTTGAATGAATTCAGGACCACATACTAAAGACAAAGAAACTGCAAAACATTTGATTTGAGGCGAAAATGAAAAGAGAATGGTCAAAAAAAGTAAAAGAAGAAAGTCTGGGTTTGGACACTGGACTTGTAAGACTGATTTTCAGAATGCACCTTAAAATGAGCCGATAGGCCGTGGCTCCTGGCTGTAAAATACGATGAATATTATTGCCAAATGCTTGGTTGAAGTCGAAAATGGGTTTAAATTAATTAAAATTAAGAGATTTCGAGTTGTTTGGATCATTTGTGTTATCAATCTTCGTTTGTTTATACGACCCACACACGGCAGAGGCATGCAGAGGTACCTCGCCGGCACGCCGGGTCAAAAGTGTGGCCACCGCCGGACGGAGAAAATGGGCGCCATTTTGAGATGGGCCAAGCGGCGCGCGTTTAAATGGGAGCCCAAAATACGGACTTTTGGACTCGTATTTCGTGGGTTAATATTGCTCAAAAAAATCGGGGAAAATTCCTGTGAACTCTGTGCACTCTCTAGTTTCCAAAAATGCAAGAATTACGAATTGCTGAACAAGCTCATTGGGTAAAGGAAAGTTATAAAAATGTGTAATCAGTTAAAAAAAAGCCGGATTCTAAGATGCCAAAAAACATCCAGTTCTCATCATAAATTATTTAAAAAAAAACTATTTTGGCCTCTACATATTGATCAAGGTGGCAAAATTGGCCCCTGAATTTCTCAGTAAGATTCGAAAAACAAATGAAGAGACTACCTTTGACAGACTCCTCAAGGAATTCTTGCATTTCTTCTAATACATTAGTGTCTAATGACTTTGCGAAAAGAAACTGCTCTTCGACCTCTTTAAAATTTTCCCTTAATAATCGTCTCCTTTCGATGAACGGTTCTCGAATGAGAGGCTTCCCATTTAAATACAGCAAATCAAACATGAATACACAAACTTGAACTTTGATATCAGCCTCATTAGCATCCTGAAAAAAATCAAAAATTAGGGAGGAAATTTAGAGGAACAAAATCAAAATACACGAGCTTCAAGGGGTCATACATGACGGACTATGGGTCATCAAAAGCAAACATGTCTATTTTCAGATGAGCCTCTGACTGTTTATATTCTTAGGCATTTCAAAGATTATCCAGGTATTCAAAAATTGATGACTAAACTTAGAAACATGTACCTCAATTGCAATGTTGCAAAAGTTCTGTTTTTTATTTTTTCAGAGGGAAGCTAACTTCAGTGATAGAAATTTCGATAGAAAATAACTTAAAAGAAATTGTAAAAAATGAATAACGAGTCATACCTTCTTTTTACGTGTACTGAGTACTTGGAAAGGCATAATTTTCTTATTTTCTCTATCCCATGCTACCGACTCTGTGTCTAGGACACACGATTTGACTTCAGGACCCAAGGCTGCCTTCAGCCTTGATATGATGTCTGGATATTTTGATGTGTTGTTTTCTTGATTCCGACTGTAAATACTAATTTTGCCATCTTCTTGTAAGTGAATCTGAAATCAGATAGATTTTGATGAATAGCTATTCTACGCTTAAGACTAGAATATGTGCCACTGCATGACGCATGTGCACACAGTAGATCTTCAATCATGAGATTGCGATTCAAATGTTCCTAGATCCTATCCTCTCAAGGGAGCTTAAGAGATCAATGTTAAAATATTCAAATGAATGCTACTAAAAATTACAATTTAGATTTATGCACTTGGTTGCAATTTTTGTAATGTTGACAGCAACAGATAAACAATATGAAATGATTTTTAACTATATTTACTTTTTGTTCCCTCAAAGAACCTGAAATGATTGATTTTTACTTCGATTTTCTATCTCAGGAAATGAGCATAACGTTGTCTGTAAGTGTTTAAAGTTACACATTATACTGTCACTCGTAACTAAAAATGTTATACTATGAAAAAAAGAAAAAAAAAAACTTTGCCTTGACGAGCGAAAGAATACCTGGGCTCTTTCTCCATCATACTTGTATTCACATGTGAACTTGAGTCCTTCAAAGCGGGTGAGTACTTCACTAGCACCTTTGGTAGGTTGAGCCAACATAGGTTTCAGCGGAATTCCAGGGGTTAATTTGCAGTGTTCCGGTAGAGCTTTGATACCGTGTTTGAGAATAACAGGAATTATCATGTCATAATTTGGACACTCACTGGAAAAAGAGAAAGAATATCAATTAACAAAAACACAAACTACGGTAAGTTGACAACACCTCCTAAATTATGTAAATACGAAGTTAAAAAATTGAGACGCGATGGAACTGTTTTTCATGACCTTCTCATTCCTTCGTACAACCATGCAAAATAGCCATTCTGGCATGGTCAAGAGGTTTCTACACCCCTGCCTCAACATTCAGGGTTGCAACGGAATTTAGAAAATGAATTCCCTTGATTTCTCTAACACATTTTGATAAAATTTCCTGACAATTGAAGATTTGCCAGGTGGTTAAAAAGACAAAATTTGAACTAGTTTTCAGGCAAAATTTGTTCTTCCAAACATCAAACTCATCTTAGAACGCAAATGAAAGTGGCCTCACAATTTCTCTCTACTATGTCATTTTCCTTGACTTTTCAAAATTCCCTGAAATTTCCCTGTTTTCCTGGTATTCTTTGGCTGTAGCATCGTAAAAGTCTGGTCTATCCCAAAAAGCTTCTTTTCCTTCATTTTTCAGTGATGTTTTTACAAATAAGGAATGGGTAACATACCAGTATGTAGTTTTGAGGACTTGAGCCTCTTCTTCGACAAGTTCTTTGAATGCTTCAGGTGATAATTTCTGGGCAACGGATATTTTTTCTGGCGGATATTCTTGATTTGGAGGTGTGTTTGTGCACGCCGACGCTAATGCCTGAAAATTTCAAAACAATTATTTGTTTGTATTTGCACTTCAAAGGAAGGAACTTTACAGTCAATGCAAGGCATGCTGCCTTCCGTATCACGCATAAAATTCTAGAACCATCTTCGTAAATTGCCCGGGCGAAGAATACTCTCTTCCTCATCCGCAATAGATGAACATTTTTAGATATTCATACACTTTTAGTGTATTTTCCAAAGGAAATATTAGTGTATTTTCCAAAGGAAATACACTATTGAGTTCTCCCCTGATGTCAGACCTGGACCAAAGACCATGTAATGAGCATCGATCATGGGTCGTAGATTACCAATATGCATGCCGTTTGAATTCATGTTTGTATATATATATATATATATATATATATATATATATATATATATATATATATATGTATATGTATGTATTTCCGACTCATCGTGGTTTTTCCGATTTTTGCTTGGTTATATTTCCCTCATTTTAAAAAATTTCCAGGTGAAACTTTTTGCGATGTAAAGTAGAGGAACAGGACTAACATTCTGCGAAAAAAAAACGGAGATCGAAGAATTACATTTCGAATGGTGGGGGCGAGAAGTGGAGGGAGGTTCAATTTTGTGGGCGCAATAACTCGCGTAAATTAAAAGCTTTCCCCCCAAAATTTATACAGAAGGAAGATCTTACTTAGTTCTGGGCTGGTATTGAATTTGAGCGAAATCGGTCGAGCCGTTTAAAAATGGCGAGCTTTGAAAGTTTTAGGCGGGGGGGTGTGCGGCAAAAGAGGAGGGCAGCCGCACAGTGGGTCACGACCTGAAAATTGGTGGACAAGACGGCAATATTGTCGCACAGTGGGTCACGAACTGAAAATTGGTGGACAAGACAGAAATGTTGTCGCACAGTGGGTCACGAACTGAAAATTGGTGGATAAGACAGCAATGTTGTCGTACAATGGGTCATGAACTGATGAACTGATAATTGGTGGACACAATGGCTATATTGTCGCACAGTGGGTTACAGACTGATAATTGGTGAACAAGACGGCAATGTTGTTGCACAGTGGGTTATGGAGATTCATCCATCGTCATTCAAGCTTGCCACAGCGTTTGTTGACATTTTTTCATATCAGACATTACATGAGGATTGTTATTGCAATCTGGCGACATGAAGTCCTTATTCAAATAATCAATGCCTCCAACGTAAATCCAACCTCCAAAGGTTGATAACTCCCCACCCCTGCCCCTCCCTTTGGAAAATACACTCTTCCCACGGTGGACGCGCGGGACACTTAAGAGACAGAACAACTGAGGCCGGACACTCAAACTAAAAAAAACGCGCAAAGCACGCGTCCTGGGGGGGCTTGGGGAGGGGCAAAGCCCCCCCAAAAACCGGCACAAAGCGAAGCGGAGCGCCGGTTTTTAGTAAATGGTTATTCGTCATTTCAAATTCTCCTGATTTTCAGGAAAATCTACAAAATTCTTTGGGCTCAATAATTTGAAAAAATAACGGAACACTCGAGAAAAGACCAAAAAGTTCAAAATCATTCTAACAATGTTGAGAGAAGGCCTGATGTTTCCCACGGTAAGTAAGGCACATCAGAACCAGATCAAGTAGAAGCGATAATATTTATAGTTATTTTAACAGTAATGACATTTTTACCTTCTTTGCTTAGTGTAGTAAATAATATTAATACAAGATTCTGAATTATTCATGAAGTTAAGATAAATATGTGAGAATATTTATGTAATACTGATAATTATTTTTTGGATAAAAATACCAACTGTTTTTTTTACACATATGACTTCAGTTTGCAGACAACCAAAAATCGACAAAACATACGGTTATGTTGATGCCATTTCAAACTTGGCTTGAAGTTTGAAAAAGAAAATACTGATTAGGTCATAATTGATTCTCATAGGTCTGCTCGCTCCCTGGCATGATGTAAGGAGTTGAGCAGACCAAAAATAGTTGAATGCTCCTCGAAACTGTTCTTAGAATTAATTTTTACACTAGATGATTTCAAAGACTTTCTCGGAAACGGTAACAATGAAATTTTTGAATCCTCAGTATTAGCAAGAGATACAAACCTGAAGCACTGATTGTTCAGCTAGGCCAATCCTCAGTTTCCCAGCAAATGATCGTATTAAAAATCTGGCTTCTGTGTGTCGACAGGCTACGAACATACTTTGAATTTTATCTATTTTCTTTGTCATTGTCTGCAAAAGTAAATTAGGATACATAAGATAACCTTGCTAACACAAAACTTCAATTCTGAGGAATTTGTTCAAAAAATCATATTGTTAGTTAATGTTGAAAAATAAAGAGCAGAGAGAAAACAAATTACAAGCACGTATTACAAATAAATCTATTCCTACAGTAGAGCCATTTTTCATCTACTCTTGTGTCATAACTTCTTTGACTTAGGTAAATCATGTTTTTTTTAGGTCATGTTTCCTCAATTTGCCACCAACCATGAGCTGACAAAATTCAGCTTTTGGGCAGTGAAAGAGACAGTAGTTGATCGGTGGTAACTAAGTAGATACTCACAGCATGTCCAGTCATTAAAGCAATATCCTTCCTCTTCTCAAAAACACCTCTCACGGTTAAAGGTGCAGGTTGAAACATCATCCTCTGATTACTTCGACTCTGTTCAGCGACGATTCCTAAATCACCAAATTTCTCTGCGTCAGATTTGATCTGAGGTACTGACCGCCCTGTGCACTGCGCTATAGCCTGTAAAGAAAAAAATTACATATGAAAAGGGGCAACATTTGGTAAATAATTTAGCTAAAAGTGAAAATAAAAGGCCTTACATCGTCCATTTACTGTCATGTAGAACTTGGATAAGTGTTCTGAATTAAAAAAGATTATGAAACGTTTTTCCCTGGTATCTACAGGGGCTGTTACCACTGAATTCTTGTTGCTTTGCATCAAAAAAGATGATGAAACTTTTTTCCCTGGTATCTACTGAGGCTGTTACCACTTAATTCTTGTTGCTAAAGCCAGTTCAGCTGTTTTCAGCATCTACCAATTTCATTAAATAAACTTTCAAAGAGAGACATTTAATCAGATCCGAAAATTACCTGATTTTTGGAAAACTCAAAAATACGAAAAACCAAGGGGATTTTTGGCTTCAGTCGCAGAGACGGAGATAGCCCAGAGATAGCCTGATAGACGGAGACATCTGATTAAAACATTTCACATACATTGTGAGGCAAAATAATTGAATAAGCTTTGCATTTGCGCAGAAAAACTTCTCTGTCAGAGGGAGTTTTTCATTATTATGCATCAATTTCCTGGAAAATGAGAAGTTCCTGGAGTTTTGGGGGGAAATTGTGATTTCTCTAGGAAAACCAAACAATCCAGAAAAACAGTGGTCATTCATGGACTCAGCACTAAAAATCTCCCCGATGTGAACTAGAAAATTTTTAAATGACCAGAAAAATGATTCTCATTTTTTCTTTTCATTGATTTTAGAGGACTTCTTCATGGGATGCCAGAGGTTTCTTTAATTAATTCTAGATTTGATGTCTGCCACTGAAATGGCATTGTTTTAACTAATCAGTTTTAGATAAATTTTTACCTTCATTAAATAACTTTCCGCAACTCCAAGTTCGATGCCAGCATAAGCTGGCCCGAGTTGATTCAAACACATGTAAACACTAGGCAAAAGGTCATCTGGAGAGAGGACAATCACAGATCGGAAATAGTTGGCTAGTATACTGATCATTTTCAGTCTTGCAGAGACTCCTTCGATAGCAGTTAATGTACAAGCAAGGGCCATATAAGGAACTCTGTGAAGTAAAGAAAGCAGAAAAATATTATGAGTGTTCGGTGGATGAGACTCGGATGTAAGAGACTGATGTCCATGGGACATAAGGATACATGGATCTGCAACAAAATTTAACTATAACCTTTGTTTCCTAAACCTTGAACTAGAACTTCACATGGGTACAACTAGGGGAGCGAGAGAGTAAAAAGTGAAATTTGCAGGGAAAAATTGGATGTAAGTAGCTCTCAAAAATAGTTCGAATTCTTCTGATGTTTGACTTAGACCCTTTTGAGGGTTCAAGAAGTATTTTTGGAACTCAGCATGAAAAAAGAGAGATAGTGGTTTACGATAAAAGAAGAGAATAGATAAGTTATCACATTGAAAAATTTGAAAAAATAAGGAAATGTTTTTAGTAGTTAAAGAAGGGAAACATTCTGAATTTCTTGAACTTTTTGGACTCCTTTAACTTAAATAGAAAACTCTTTTATTGTTATGGTATGCACATTGTCTTTTTTGGATGGTTACCTGATGACTTTTTGTTTTTTAACCATTTCTTCGGTTAACAGATTTTAAGGATGACAATTCGCACCAAGTGATGTTATTGTTGGTTAATATTATGATCAATTGTTATCTTGTTTTTTTTAACATTTTTGTTGTAATGTTACACTTTCATGATGACTTTCATGATGGTGCCTCAATACTGAATATCAATGGCCAAAAAGCAAAACCAAATATTTCTATCTCAGTGTTTCAAAATTTCGACTTTTATTTTATTTTTCCGAAGAGAAACAAACCAACTTCATGGCTTCAAATATATACAGGAGATTCTGCTAGCAGAATAGGGAAAATTAAGAAAGTTTTCAATAAATTGTGCTGACTAGATTTCTGAGGAAAAAATTAAGTATGACAAGAAGTCTACAATGTTGCAAACAGAGATATGTGGCTTTCCACTTTGGCCATCCATGTGCACTGAAGTAACAGTTAGTATTAATATTTTGGTTGAGTAGAAATCTCTTCAATTGTGGTTCTCTTACTTTTCATTCTGTTTCCAAGTTGCGTCATCGATTGGATGATATTTTTCCTTTGATGGATCGTAATTAGCACCAGGAATTTTGGTTGATACTAAGGTGGCTCCTTTGCCTTGTGGAGAAGTTTCAGCTGAGGAGTCTTTCTGTTCACATTCTTTGCCACCTCCTTTGGGAGCTGAAATAGGGTGGACAAGTTGCAATAACAGAAAAGTCAATTGTTGGCATCAGGCCTGGCTGGATGCCAGCAATTTCCATTGTATGGTTCAATCATGAAACATGATCTTGGAATGCAGGAGTACAAATTATTCAAGGCTTCCACATTTTGGAAAAAAGTTAACACAACATGCTTCATAAAATATTGTTACATTTTTTGAACATGCTGCATTTCCACATAAAAGTAAAATAGGTATCAGCTTTTGGAATTGCATTTCAAGGAAAGATGTGTGCTAGAATTTAATGATTACGCAAAAGACAAAGATCATCAACCAAAAAAAGAAGAAAGAAATTTCTGAGCCTCCTCAGTTTTTGGGGTATTTCCATAATTGGGCAAAACTGTGTGGCTCAGAAGAATTTACACCTCTGTTGGAATGTTGGATCGTACTAAAAAATTTGATCATGTTTAGCAAATTTTTTTATTGGTCCAATTACTTGAAGAGTTAAACTCGAGGAGAGGATGGAAATTGAGAACTGAAGAAAAAACAAGGAAGAAGTTCTAATACGCAGGCGTTGGAGCCGTGGTCAGTGATCAGCCCGGTTTCAAAATACAAATTTAAAATTTTTAATGTTAATAGAAAGCTTTAAAGGCGAGATTAAAATAATCCTTTAAAGAAAATGATAATGTGAGCGGACATTCTTTATCATGAACTTTACCTGTATTACGTAAGCAAGTCTGTAAAAACTCCATGTGAAATTGGAGGGGTCGAAAAGAGTTTGGATGTGGAAACACACTCATTAAAATTTTTATGATGAAATTTGAGAAAACTGCACTTTCTCTCCAGCAAAGTAAATTTTTGAAAAGTCATTCATATTTCTCAAGGTTTATCATGAGAAGCATTGCAAAAGTTACACTTACCAAAAAAGCTATGCATTTTTTTGGGAGTTTTGCTGTTCTTTGTCTCTTCTTTACCAGCCTTGTCATCCTCATCCTTTTCAGATTTATTCTCTTTTTCTTCTTCCTTCTTTTCCTCTTTTTCTTCCTTCAGCCGCTTCTGCTTGTCAGCAATTGTTTCTCCAGGCTTACGTCTTTTAGCACTCTCCGCCTTTGTTTTAGATACCTTCTTTGTGGACGAAGTTTTGGTTTTTGATGTTTTAGCAGATGTAGTCTTAGGCGTTGATGCTCCTTTTTTGCTGCTGCTCTGAGGACTTTTTAATTTAGATGCAGCTTCATCTATACCTAAAAAAAAATTGAAGAGGTGATGAGATTCGAGCTTTAGATACTTTTTCATAACTCTGCAAAATTGGTAAAATAAAGAGTCATATAGGACTGACTTGAAAAACACAGTTAGAATGTGATAATTAAGGATATCAATGGCTAAAAAGCGAAACCACGTATCTTCGTTTGAGAAGTTGCAGACTTCTTGTCATAATTTATTTTTTCCGAGGGAAACAAGTAGACACAATTTCTGGAATCCTTCCTTCGTTTTCTGTCCCTGCACGCAGAATATTTTGCATAAATTTCAAGCTATAAAATTGGCTTGCTTTTCTTAGAAAAAATAAAATAGGAGCGAAATTTTCAAAACACCCCATTAGGAGACATGATATCCCACTTTGGCCGTTGATATATCACCTGCTGTTTCTGATCAAAAGAAATAAAATCTTTTTTATTTGGCATAATCCATTCTTTCAAATTTCCCGAGAAAATTTTGATTCTCTACCTAAAATAAAATTTTGAATAAAAAAATTTGTCCTGTCAATATTCTACTGTAAACTTAAGAGGAATGAGAAGAACTTTAATTATTACTATATTATTAGAGGATAGAGCTGGCGAATACTTTCTGGAGGTAACTAACACTTACCAAGATGACACTTTTTAACCTAGACAAATATGCCATTATAGACCACATTAAGCGATAATATGAATGGTTACAAAAATTCTATAGTATTAACACATTAAAGCCATGATACTGGGCTGATACAAAGAGAAATAGAGTATACACAGTAACTTTAAAACATAACATTGTTGGCTAATGCATCATTTAAACTTAGTACTTTTATCCTACATGGAGTGAAAAAGATGCTTATTACAAATCGATAATGCAGGAGTGCAGAAACTTCTCAATCATGTGATCATGATCCTATAGAGGTCGGGTAAAAATATTGGGAAAGCTGTGGGAAATTGGAAAGGGCAGCTCAAAATAGCGTTAAATCTACATGTTCCTCACACAATTCCGGCAATTTTTGAATAAAGGACAAGATCAGAGGTCATTGAATTTAAACTTTGGGGGGAATAGGAATTTTCAAAATGAGAAGGACAGTTTAAAAAACGAAAGGGCTAAGAACTTTCTGCACACCTGTGATAATGCTTCCTACAAAGCAACTATGAGAATGGAGAAATATATACATTAAACTTGGTTGAAAAAAGGAGACAGTTATTCATTGAGATGGTTGAGTTGATTGTATAAAATTTTCATCTTAGGGACATACCACAGAGGAGTCTATCTAAGGAATTCCGAGGTTCAATGAATGCCATAGCGGCTATGTCCGCCTTACACTTCTTCCCCAAAATCCTATCTGTGACATAATCTAAGATGGCAACCTCTTCTGCATCATTTGGCTGGTAATCTTTGTCTGACAATGAGCCTGCCATCAATTTGGCACAGGCGATATCATTCTTCCTGTTGTAGGAATGTAACGCTTTGCGTGCTTTTTGCATGAGTTCAAAATTTTCATTGAGCTCTTTCTCATATTCAGTCCATGTTTCTGGAAAAGAAATCTATTGATAGAGCAGACTAGAGTCCCTTAATAAGGAGAGTTAAGACAAGTCGGATTACAGATATCACAAGCCGGAATACGATTATACAGATAGAACATTTTTCGTCATCATTGATCAACTTATACCTGAATTCCTTTCCTCTGTTACCTTTCTCATTCTGTTTTTTTTCTGACGTACCCATAATTCCTCGGTCCATTCCAGGTTATCATCTTTAGATTCTGTGAAAATGTTATCTTTATTCCCGTTTGTGACACCGTGGAGGCTTAATTACAGGAGCCAATCAGAAATGGATTCCTCATGCCTTTACTCTCAAAAATCATTATTTATCACTCAATCGATTGGTGAATGAATGCGCACAGAACAATTGGTGAGAATTGATTTAAACAAGATTTGACTTTTGACTTGACATATTATGATACTTGCTCAGGGGCCACTGATAGTATAGGCATTGTGATTGGGAGAAATCCGACTGCCATCATTACTAACTTACCATCTTGTGCAGTTTCTTAACTTTTTTACATTACTTAGTTCAATATAATAAACAATTTAAGAGAAGTTTATAGCTTGTGTTCCTTTTTAACTTTAACTTATTGAGAAATTTTATAAGGAGGTTCAAGATTCTGTGAGGCGTCAGGTTGAAATAAAATATTCAGCGGTACTTTCTCAAAAAAAATTTCAACTACAGTAAAAGAGGGGTTGCCAAACCAGTAACCCTCATTTTGAGGGCAAAGAATTAAGATTTAGGTTTCCAAAAATATTTATTTTGTGATTTCTTGCATTATAATTTCCCCATTTGAATTCCCTTTGAATAGTGTCAACCCAGCACTGTTTAAGTATCCTGTTATTTAAAAGTTTTGAGGCTGCATTTTAAGTGTTTTTATCTTGTTATTTATTTACTTTATGAGAAAACCACACTCAAAAAGAAATCTTGGAAAGATTCCTGGTGTTTCAGTGTTTCCTGTGGAAGAAAACATCAAAATTATGCTTGTTAATGATGTAGAAAAAATTAAAATTTTTGCCAAAGCAAAACATAGATATTTATAGCATAAAATTACTCCTCGAGATTTTTGAACAATATTACTCATGGAAGAATTCTCATTGAAACTTCAGCAAAAGTTTCCAAAGGCAGGGTGTCTACTAAAACAGGCTGGTCAAAAATCAGTACTTTTACAGTGCTATTTCAGTACATTCCCTAGAAATTCAGTACCTCCTCAACGGAAAAATTCAGTACTTTTTCAGTACCTCCATTTGACGAAAAATTTCAAAATTTTGAATTTCTCTCTCATATTGCCACAAAAATGAAAAATTCCGGACCTTCTAACGGAATTTCCACACATTTCCAGTACTTTCGGACCGCCCTTAAAAAATCAGTACTATTTCCGGACTTGTATACACCCTGAAAGGTCCTTTTAATAAATACCGAATTGTGAAAAGTGCCTCATACAGAACTTTTCTGAAGCCAGATATGATCGTACAATAATAGGTTTTGGTTCCCGATTGCCAGAAAAACAACTTATCAGACATGATAATTGTGACTAATGTTACAACGATAAAGTATCTTAAATTTTCGGACTTACTATCGACTTTTGAAACATTTTCTTCATCTGAAACTTCCTCCTCTGCTTTAACAGTTTTATCATTATCTTTTGGAATATTAGTTTTCTCTTTCACATCACTCATCAGAGCATCTTGTGCTGCACTACTAGAAGCGTCCTCAGTGGCTGGTGAGTTTTTCAACGCATCAAAGGTTTTTGATAAAGCTTCATCTTTCTTCCTCGCTTCTTCCAAAACTTTCGCAATTCCAGGCAGGAGACCAGGTCCTTTGTACTTTTTAACATTTGCTGTAGAACAAAAAATAAAAAATCAACTTGCATGAAACATTTCTGAAGGTTTACAGTAAAAACAATTAAAAAAAAGACGCCTAATTACGATGATGACATTAAAATTTGCACAATTCTTTTTTGTTCCTTGGAAAAAGAGAATATTCTGAATTACTCACCTGTTTTTCGTTCATAAGTTGAAAGTGGCGATTTTGAGGTTTTCTCCTGTGTCTCAGCCGGCGTAGAAGCAGGAGATGATTTTCTGGGAGACTTGTCTGTGACATTTTTCACTGATTTTGAAGAAGACGGTTCTGGAGACTCTTCCTTCTTATCTTGAGCTACCTTCTTACTGACAGGAGAGCTGTGAAAAGCAAGATTTACAGATGAAAGATATTGTGCGCTTATTAAAAATGAAACATAAGCATTTCATAGCATGGATATGAAAATTTAGTAGCATTGCAGGTGATCGACAAATGCAGTGCATTACTATCATTGACAATCAATGCTGATCAACAATGCATTGTCTAATCGACTACATATTAAGAAAGTTTAACTTGCAATTGTATGATCTACTCAACGCGCCTCGCTAACCGAACCTTGGTAGTTGCTTGGACTGGTTGTAGAATTTCCAGACGAAAATGTCAACATGTGGAATTTTGAATATAAAGTGTGGTAGGATCAAGAGAATTTTTAAACTCGGAGTACCTTTCAAGCTGGAATTTTTAAAAAAATGTCTCAAATAATGAATGAGATAAGAAAAAAAATACCTTTTTGAGGAGGGTCCAGGCTTTGCCTCATCTTCGCTGTCACTTTCAATTGCGGCAACCCTCTTTCTTTTGGTGGTAGCTTTTATTGGCGAGTCCTCTATGGCAGTTCCATTTGATTTTTTGGGAGAATCACTTCCAAAAGATGCTACAACTGGTTTTTTAGAGGCCACAGGGCTTTTCGTAAAGAAAGACCTGTGAAACATGGAAAAAAAGAGTACATGATGAAATACTTTTGAATTGGCATCTTTAAAGAATTCTAACTTCCAGAATAAGAGCTGTCAATCTTGGTAGCCTGTTGGTGTATCAAGTTGGGCTCCAGTGTGAGTTTTCTACAAAGAATGAAAAACTTAATATCTCGTGTCTATTTTCATGAAACTTGATTACTTCGTGGGTATTTCTATTTGTGCTGAGTGCATTTATCTCAGAGAAATTTTAAAGTTTAGAAAGAGATATGAATTCAGACAAAAGATAAAAAACTATAAGCTGAGCTTCAACTTTGCATGGAGAAGGAATGCCAAATTCTGTAATTAAGAGGGTTTGTTGGGTTTTTGCTCTGCATATTCATGAAGCACTAGCCAAACTGCTTGTGAGGAACAGGTCCAGTGGCAATTTTTAACTCTGATTGTTTCACAGTCCCTATAGACACTATTAGTGGCATGTCAAAGAGAAGATATATATGTATGTTTTTTTTGCATTGGTAGCATTGAAAGAGGTTATGCTAATGTTAATGTTTGGATCCGATTTGATATAATGGAGAATCCCTATGATGATGTTGCCGCTAATAGAATCAATTGGGATAGGATCCAGTGGTAGATTAATTTCGACTTCAGCTTCGGCTCAGAACTGAGCCTTTGACAGTCGAAGAAATAGGCAAAAGAAAAAAATTCGAAAGAAAAACCCCTGAAACCTACAAGATGGTGGCTGGAATTTAAACAACAAATCCTTGAAATACCCAAATCCTTCTTCGGGTTGTTCTTTTCAAATCTCCACCACTATTTCGTAGGTTTCAGTTTTTTTTCCTCCGAATTTGTTTATTTTTTACTTATTTCTCCGACTGAAAATGGCTAAGTTCCGAGCCGAAACGTCTCGGTGTTTTGTTTCCCATTCTTCCCCCTAGTTTTTACATGTTATCCTTCAAAGCTTACACTCTCCTGCCACTAAAACACAGTAGAAGCAGGAGTTGGAAAAAAGATTTGAGAATGTCTCTCCATTCTCTCAGGGCTTCACCCATTACATGTGAGCAAACCAGGACATAAGGGAGAGTCTCTCAAACCCATTACTTGGCAGGAGCCTGACTGTTGAAATTTTTTGTCTGTCGGATGGAAATGGATGACATAGGTTAAATGGCGAAGCGTGATTGGTCGGCTATGTCTAATCGTTACTTTGTCGTTTGGAATGGACAACGAACTAAAGGCACCTCTTGAGTATCCGACAGTATGTCATCCATTTCACCCTACAAAGCAACGATAAGACATAGGCGACCAATCTCCCTTCACCATTTAACCTATGTCATCCACTTCCACTCGTCAAACAAAAAAATTTCAAAGATCAGGCTGCAGCAGTTGAGCAGTGGCTCAGTCTCCAGATCCATCTCCTATTGGACCAGCATGCGCTACCTGATGGGCCAGTCCTTCAGGGGTACGTATTCACTGCATCCCTTTAGCCTTGCAATATGCTGCATAGAGCATAAGAATTGGCCAAGAACTGGATTGGCACGGTGAAGGCGCAACAGAGATGTTACCTAATAGGGGCTTCCTTCCTTATGGAAAAGTTTGGGTGAATGACGAATGGTAATGCTGATGAAAAGAGAAGACAAACTGTCTCCAGTAAATCCGTCATTTGGTGTGATGAGGAAATGATATTAGTGATGAAACAATTTTCGGAGAGGTGCAGTCCCTAGGTGATGGAGGAGACCAGAACAATGAAGGAGAATTGATGTGCCACCGAAAAAATAGACAATTCAGTAGGAACGTAGTGGTGAGGTCGTTATAAATTAGAGTTAAACTTATCTTATTAAATGATAAGAAATTAATAAATTACTTACGTTATACTCCGTTGTGCCATTTTAGGCGAAACTTGTAGAAGGGCGCGAAAATGCATAAACATAACCTCACTTACGCAATTTGAAATCAGGGTTGCAAGTCCACGATTCCAAAATTATCCTAGAATTTCCCGCCAAGACAGTATAGTCAACAACTGCGAGAAACCACCAAATACAGGATGTTCCAAAAGTCCAGCCCCCCCCCCCCCCCCCCCCCCCCCCCCCCCCCCCCCCCCCCCCCCCCCCCCCCCCCCCCCCCCCCCCCCCCCCCNGGGGGGGGGGGGGTGTCAAAATTGTGGCCCCCCTCCGGGAAAGCGGGGGCCCCTGACTTTTTTTTTTCAAATGGTAACAAAAAACTAAAAATTTTGGCGCAAACCGCAGATCAATATCTTAATTTTTGACCGAGTTATGATAGGTCAAAGGTCAAATTTAACCTATTTTCAAAAATTCATAACTCCGGTTCAAATTATCGTAAAGAAAAAAATCAAACGGGAAAATTTACCAAATTGTGTTCGCTTTTAAGTAAAAATTACAGAAATCACTTTGAACTAATTTTAAGGGGGGGGGGGTTAGGACCCCCAAATACGCCTATTCAAAGGTCATTCAATTTTTCCGCGAAATAAGCCAATTTCCCCTAGATTTGCCTCCACACTATCTCAGTAAGGTCAAAATCAGTTCAACATTACATTGGCAAGTTCCTAAATTTGGGGAAAAGTTCAAAAAAACGAAATTTTAACGGTGAAATTCAATCACCTTAAATTTCGTTTTTATTAAACTTTTCCCGAAATTTAGGGACTTGCCAACGTAATTTTGAACTGATTTTGACTTTACTGAGATAATGTGGAGACAAATCTACGGGAAATTGGCTTATTTAGCGGGAAAATTGAATGACCTTTGAATTGACGGTAGCCGGACGGTTACCCCACCAACAGTTTCAGCCTCCCCAGTCCGCCCGGAGTAAACTGTCAAACAAGGAAACAGGATTAATAAAGGTACTATCCTCGGCTCGCCAGGCAATCAGGTATGATCCCCGGCTCGCCCGGTGTGACGCTTATCTCGTCCTACGTTGTCCCACAGGCTGTCATCGAGAGTGGACGTGCATCAGCTTGCTCCGCGGTGCAACATCTGCTGGATATATATTTGGAATTTGCTAATAGGGTAGCCAAACCGGCTAGCTAAATTATATCAATTATATTGTTCGCCCAGGGTAAACTGC
This sequence comes from Bemisia tabaci, assembly GCF_001854935.1. Classification (NCBI taxonomy): domain Eukaryota; kingdom Metazoa; phylum Arthropoda; class Insecta; order Hemiptera; family Aleyrodidae; genus Bemisia; species Bemisia tabaci. The sequence continues at coordinate 25,201 of NW_017550273.1, read as the reverse complement.
CAAACAAGAAAGCAGGACAAATAAAAAGGTAATATCTCTGGCTCGCCCGCAGATCAGGTGACTGCGGCGGTATATTTCCGGTGTCAGGTAACACCCGTTTCAGGTTGACAAGACCGCTGACACTAATAATAAGACCGATTTTAATTCCCCGACTTGAGCCTGAGTCACAGAACACGCTCTTGACGCACTGTTGACTGGCGATTCTCGATGACTACCGGCGCACGCTACCGAACTTCCTGCTAACATCCTAGATTTCGTTCGAAATTCGCATCTACGAAAGGCCGTTTGTATAAAAAGTAAAAACTTTTTCCAGAGAGAGAGAAAGACTGGAGAGAGAGAGAGGGTGAGAGGAGAGGACAGGAGAGGAAAAATGGCAGATAGAGAGGAACAGTCAGTAGAGAGAGAAAAAAATTAGCGAGAGAGATGAATTTTAGATGGCGAAAATAATAACTCTGCAGAAAATAATTTACCGGAGGCTGAAATACCATCCAGCGATGAGAAAAAATATTGGAGGTGGAGGTTTAGGGTGAGTTGATCAGTAACAACTGTCTTTTTGGGTAAGCGTTGTTGGTTAAATTTTCTCGATTTCTTTATGTTTTATTCAATTACAGTAACATTTTATGTTTAAAATGTTCTGTTAGAATGTATAGCGTGATACAGAGCACTATATTGTACATAAATCAGCTCAGTTTTATTCTTAGATTCGGAATAAACTGGGTCCTGTAGTATGGAGTTGTAACAGTTTTTTGTGATCAATAAGTGAGAAATTCAAAGGAAAAATGTCATTGATGCGGAGTACTAGTTCTAATCTTGAACGTCAGTTCTTTAATGCGCTTTCACAGTTAAAATGTGTTCGATTCTGGTCCTCTAATTTCTCAGTTTTAGTGCAAGAAAATGCTGTTTTTCCACTCCGATTCCAACGCTCTCCAGCTTTGGACTGCAGGACTGCGTTTCGTTACTGTGTAAGTGAAAAAACTCTTTTCATTCCTCAGACTTTGTCTTTATTTTCTAAACTGCAAGGAACAAAATTACAGGATACACTCCTGTTCAAAAAGTCGAGGTCCAACAAGGAAACAACTCACAAATCGACGGTGTTAGTCGGCAATCACATAACTCAGTTTGTGATGTTGCAGACTTCCTGTCATACTTTATTTCTTAAAAGGAAAACTACTCAATGGTAATTTTTTTAAACTGCCGTGATTTTTCTTCTCTGTGCGAAGAAAATTCTGCAAAAACTTCAAGGAATGATGTCAATTTGTTCTCCTTCAAAAAAATAGCATAAAGGTGGAGATTTCCAGACACCGCAAAGGAGATATGTGATTGTCGACTTACAGTATCAAAATGTTACTGTAATCTTAATTACTCCACCAACTGGAAGTTTAGAAGATTCTTCATCAAGTCAATTTAAGACTCAAGGGTAATGTTGAATGATCACCACTTTAGGTGTCTACCTAAAATACCCAATGAAATTCATCTTTTCATGTGAAGAGTATTAAAATTGTTACCCAAAAAATTTCCTTATTTGTTCACAGAGACTGTACAGTCGGCTGATGGTAAATTTTTTTTGAATCATCCGCAACTGTTCATGTTCACAATCATCTGTCTGTTCCTGCACTAGGATGCCCCCCATCTTTTCAAGCACAGTGTTTCGATAGCATGTAAGTAAAAAACCTCTTTTCATTCCTTAGACTTTTTCTCTACTTTCTAAACTGCAAGAAACAAAATTATAAAATACTCTCCTGTTCAAAAAGTACAAGTCTAACAAGGAAACAACTCATAAATGTTACTGTAATTATTATTAATTACTCCGCGTGCTGACAGTTCTGACGAATCTTCATTAAGTCAACAAAAAAGTGTTGAGCAAACACCACATCAGTTGTCTACTGTAAATAATTTTTGGAATGCATCTCTGCATTTAGCATTCTGCCTTCCCCTTGCAATTGTTGGCGACCCTTTCGCAGAAATAAAACCCATTATTTAGGATCCTAATTAACTTTTTACAAACACATTTTGGCGCATTCAATTTGAATTATGTGACTTTATGTTGACTTATGTCAACTTTTTGAGGAGCCACAATGGCCCAGTCCTGTAATTTTAAGGTTTGCCTGTAGAAGGCAGAGCACTGTCTTCACTAGGAAAATATGTACAATGATTTTTTTTCTAAGGAAAGAATTGTAAAGGTCGACTTTTCCCGCTAGGGGAAAAGCCGCCTTGGTGGACCGGAGTCCTGGAGGGATAACGGATAGGACATCCAAAAGAGAAAAAAAGAAAAGAACGCGGAAATAGGAGGAACCCTCCTATGCCCAACCTCCACAATGGATCACACAATCATGAACACTAAAACTAACAAAAAGGATTCAGCCCCGAAGGGCTGATTTCAAAAAAAGGGAAAAACTTACATCACGCAAGACTGATGTCTAGGAACGGAATGGCTTCGCCTGACTTGTGTTTTCGGGTTCCCCCGCCTGCGCGCTGTTGGCGGAGGAAACCGAAAACACAAGTTTCAAAATTCTGGCGGGAGGGCTATTGACTCTTTACAGAATCTTATGTGTTCACAGAAGCTGCATAGTAGGCGAACTAGAGATGATCTCGCAATCATAATATGTGTATTTAAATCTTCAATGTTGTGTGTTAAACTTGTCTACCTCTAGTGACGCTCAACATTGTTTATCTAATGATCAGTTTCTGTCACATCACTTATCAAGAGTGTGTCACCATTGCCCTCATAGTAATATTTGATTGTGTTGTAAAATGAAAATGAAATCTCATCAATTAAAGCCTTCTAAAATCTTGCTCATAACTTGCCTGTTGTCGCTCAGTTTTGTTTCCCCATAGCTAAGAATATCATTCCATGTCAATCATCATTAGGAAACATTCGGTCTGGTACCGCAGCGATCTCTCAAAATGTCCCTCTGTATATAACGCCTGCCTAATTTTCTGAATGTGGAAGTCATGGATGCCTGAATTTTGCAAAGACTCAAAATTAAGGGTACCAATGAAGATTCAAGCTCAGCAGTAATCAGTTTGTCTGAACTGTTGGGCTAAATTCAATGGATATCTTTGTTAAGAAAACTCAAATTTACAAAATGTCGACTGTTGACTCCTATATTTAGCTGCTAAATTGATCATGTGAGGCAGGCATATCGGTGTAAGTAAATTGAGTTAGGCCGGAATCACACGCTGAATTTGGCAGCTGAATATGGAAGTCAACAGTCATGGCTCAACAGCTGAAATTTCGCAAATTCGACTTATTTCCATCCAGATGTGTATCAAATCTATTCGAGAAGTTCAGACAAATCTGACATTATCCAATGGTCGCTGAGAATCGTTGCTGAATGTAGCGCGACACGCACAAAATTCAAGCATCGGACTGATGACTTCTACATTCAAGCCACATTCAGCTCTCACATTCAGCGTGTGATTGCGGCATCAGATAAGAAAGGACTTAAATTTAAACTAAAATTTTGCAGCACGAACAACCACGACAATGATCCATCTCATTATTAACATGTTTTGTTATCCACATTTTGGAGAGAATGTTGAAGAATGCAAGCAAAGCAGCGCAAACACTTAAAATTTTGACTGAGAGCAATTGCTCATTGTGCAAATCGACCGTGTAAGTCGGCAATCACATAACTCGGTTTGCGACGTCGCAGACTTCCTGTCATACTATATTTTTTTACTGAAAAACTACTCAACAGTAATTCCTTAAAACTGCCGTGATTTTCCTTCTCTAAGCGAAGAAAACTCTGCAAAAACTTCAAGGGATGGTGTCAATTTGTTCTCCTGTAAGAAAATAACATACAGGTGGAGATTATCAGACACCGCAAACAAGATATGTGATTGCGGACTTACAGCGTCGAAATGTTGTTGTGTAGGTAGGTAAGATAGGTACTTCCATTTTGCAGCATGATGATTTTTATAGCAGGAGAATATATAGTCACCGAAGAGGAGTTCAGCTCTCCATACAAGATTATTATTGACAAAACTTTACTGTTTATATTAATCTAATAAATCACAAATTCCTTTCGACATGGGAATTCAGAGGTTATGCACGGTTTGTGACTGCAGGTTTTCCGGTCGATAGTAGTGTGCGTGCGCTGCAAGGGAGAGGTGAATCGGTGGCGGGAAGCAGCGGACATGTTCGACTGAGGCACTATCATGTTCGCTTGATTTCAGGTACTTGTTTAATGTTGCGAATATGTTCAGCACCCGAAACCTGCAGATTTGGTCCACCATCCGTTTGAGGTTCTGAAACAAGAAATTAACAACACTCAGAAAACCTAGCTCAGGAAACAGATGGATGCTTTAGATAATTGAGGATTTTAGGTGTTTTCACTCCAGATCAATTAATCTTTCTTAGACAAGATTTGTCTTTAACTTGGGCAAATCCTGATTCTTTTATTGTTGTGTATTGGAAAGCCTGCTCAGCAAGGTTGCTAGATTGTGAGAAAAGATATGGACGTTTGACATTTAGTTAAATGTAGAAATGCACTGAAATTTCAGCACTATCAGTCAACAATGCTGTCCAGACCATGAATCTTGGTGGAGGAGTCACAATGTGTCACTCATAAATGTATCTGCAACAGGACAAATATTTTTCTGTTTTATCATAGTTTTCTCATCAATTTCCAACAGAATGGAAGCTTAAACTACGCAACTTTGAACTCAATTTTTGAAGGTTGTTTTCTATAAAAAAAAATCCAAGAAAATTCCTGTGACCTGAAGAGGGTGTCTTCAGCCTCAGCGGGAAAAAATTCCTTGACTTTTGCAGGTTTTCCCTGACTAAAATTTTCTGACTTTCCATGTTGACTGTTTTCACACATGGAACTGAAAATGAACGATTTTTGGCATTGGTAAATTTCTTTACAAATTACGAAAACGTAACTCCAGGCATCGAGCTCCTAGCCAAACTGATGAGCTTCTTTTTGATTGTGTGGACACTAGTGATATTTTTTCAGATTTCAACATTCAAGATTTTTCAAATTCCTGATTTCTACCATAAAATTCCATGACTTTTTCCACATTTCCTTAACCTGATGGAATTTCCTGACACTTCCTGGTTTTCAAGAGATGAAGATACCCTATAGAGTCAACTTCTTACTTCTCGTACGTGAAAGGATTAGTGATTACTCAATAGCCTCTTAGAAAAAGCTGGAGAATAATTTATGAAGAAAAAAAAAAAACAAAATAATAAACATGGAGGCAAATAATGAAAAGAAATGAAAGATCTCTTCATTTTTACACACTTGTATTTTTGGTATTTAGCCACTGCTCATTACTTCAAAACTGATTTGGGGGGGGGGGGGGGGCGACGACAAAAAAAATATTTTTAAAAAATTATTAAATGGACTTACAATGCCTTTGACGTTTTCGTCTTTCCCATCAACCCTCTGGACTCTTAAAATACGATAACAGAAGTCAAGGGCTTTGAATCTGCGTTGCTGTCCTAGAAGAACAATCATAGTGCAGCCAGCCCAGTTGAGACCTTCACCGAAAAGTTCCCTGGAAGACGACGCAAGAATCATAATAGCAGAGAAAATAAACCAATCAGAGACTTAAGCATATTAATATGTTTACAAATATTGTCTAAGTACTTTAATTAAACACTCTTTGGAAAGGGGTCTCGTCCTGCAAGGGCGATGAGTGAAGTAAAACACCCATTTTTTGAGGGAGGTCCTTTAAGATTTTCTTGCATCTACTTGCACTAGATTATTTTTGGAGTTATTATTGCAGAAAAATACTAAGGCATACAACTTGATGAGATTAAAAGGAACAAAGAATGAAAAATATTGCAACACATCCATATTTGGACACATTTAAGCAATGCAACACAGCAGCAACATCTCTCTGATTCGAGTTTTGAAAAGAACCGAACCGTTCAACATTTTCTATGAATTTTTTACACATCATAATCAGTACTGCACTATCATTTAAAGAAAATCAATGTTATACTTTTCTTTAAAAGAAATGAAAAGGGCCCAAGCTAAGTAGAGACGCAGTAAATAACATTAAGGGGAGGCGGAAGAGTTGGGAGTAGTTTTGAATTTAGCTGGACATCCCCCTATTATAAATTCAATATCAAGAGAGAGTACTCACTCCACAGTGAATTCCGTCTCTCCGACAGGAATGGAATAAACGAACTGCAGAGTAGACCACAGCCTATGAAATTCCGCGAGCTCATCAATATTCATGACTCCCTTGGTGGGCAGTACTCCCACCCGGTAGAATGTGAATGAATGTAATGTAATTATCCCCCACCCTCTCCGAGCAAGACTTAGACTTACGGAGGGCGAACTGCAAACCTAAAGGCCCTGTCCACACGAGCGCGGTTCGCGGAACTTATTCCTCGAACTGCTCAGTTCCCGGAACTTATTCCTCGAACTACTCAGTTCCCGGAACTTATTCCTTGAAACAAGGCATGCTGTCCACACGAGTTCGCCTGAACTGGAACCGGAACTTCAATAAAACTATACAATTATTGCAAAATAATAGATTATTACGGCCGCCAAAGTAACAAAAATAAATGTCAAGATATGTAAAGGATGTAAAAAACAAAAACAAGCAAATTCACATCAAAAGAAACATATGTAGAAGCTCGGAGAACGGAGGAAGTTCCGGGTTTTGGAGGAATAAGTTTTAGCTCAGCTAAAAACTTGTTCCGGGAACAAGATCCTTGAAATAAGTTCCACGAACCGCGCTCATGTAGACAAGGCCTAACTATGCTTAAGAGCAACATCCCCCACTCCCGTGGGCTGCCCCTCTGTCTTCTTCCACCAGGTGGAACCGAAGTTTTGTATTTTTTGGCCTCACTAATGTAACTAAATTTGAAATATTCTAATTTTATTTCAACAGAGACCATTAAGTCCGAATTATTCATTTTGGGCAGCTCAAAATGCACAAAACACGAGTGATAAAATGATGAAAAAATTAAAAAATAAATAGATCCCATGGCCGTTCCGACATGAAATTTTGACGAGATACTCTCGGTACACTTTTTTTATTGAGTGCAAAGTTTAAAAAAATCGGGGGATACATTCCCCCTTTATCAAAAACGGGGAGCAAGGGGGCACTTTGATTTTTTGTTAAAAGTATATAATGTTGTACATCAACTTAAAGAACTTGCCAAGAGCTTTCAAACAAGCTAAGATTGAGCTCTGTAGCTGCAATAGAACCGGAGTTATTGAATTTTTAAGTTGGCGAAGTCTGAAAATTCCAAACTTTTGGTGAAATTTGACCACCCTGTATCTCCAGTCCCTGTCGACATAGGGGTCTAAAAATTTGTTCTTGGTTAGTTTCTATGCAAGGTTATCAAGTAGGCGAAATTTCATTTAGATCAAAAATAGTCAAAAATATTCTTCATTGAATTGACATGGAAAGACCCTGTTACTTACATGATGCTCTTTTGGTTTAAATAAAAAAAAATGTATAACGATAGATATTTGTGATAGATAAATATGAAGTTACTTAGATTAATATTGTGGCTCACTTTAAATGGTGATGTATGTTTCCTATATTTACCTGAATACGTCGCCCCATGGTCATTTCAAGGTAAAATTCGCGATACCAACGTTGAACTAATTCACAGCATTGTTGTAAGGACTCTGAAATAAAACAAAAAGTAGTTCTGTAGAGAGGAATTGCATTAATGCTGGTATCGTAGGGGATCCACTCACTTTGTAGGATCTGTTGTGCGCTAAAGAAGGATGGGATGAAAATGAAAGACTGCAAGTGGGTCACTTGGTTACAATTATTCAGTGTCTTGCTTTGAAAACTGCTCAACTCAGAAAAAAATGAAGGTTCCACTGAATGCAGAAAAGTGATCTGGAAGGTCAACCACATCTTTTTTTTTACTTCATAATTTGATTCTGAAAAATAAGACAAAAATTTCGAATATTAAGAAAATGAACACCTCCAGAGTTTACAAAAATTCATTTTGCACATTGAGGGAATGAAAAGTATCAAATTTTTGGCAATTAAACTCTTTTGAGGAACTGTGGAACGTTCATAAGAAACCTTTTTCATCAGTGAAAAATTGTCTGATGAATTCCATTTAATCCGTTTTCTGGATTTTTCGTCTTTTTTTTTTGAGTTTGGTATACTTAAAATGGCCTGAATAAACTTTAAAAGAAATGTTCTCACCACTAAAACCGAGTAGATAATTCCAATTGTACGAGGTTTTGTGGAAGTGGTCTATTCGCATGTGATACTGACCATCGATATTTTTCCTTAAAGTCCTTTTCCCACCTGACTTATCCGCGATTAACGACTCCAACATTGTGCGCACCATGTAAAGCTGGGTTGAGGATGGGCCTGAGAAAAATAATACAATTTTTAATATTTCCATCAAATGGGAACAAAAAAATTAAGTCAATAATTAACTGGAAATGTCTATGGAGCTTTTCAACCGCTCTGAGTAAAAAGTTGACAATTTACAAAAGAAAATAGGAAGTTTGCGGCTCACTATTGACAATCAGGCACCAATCAATACTAAAATATCGTAAAAAAAAAAAAAACCCTCAGTGGTTTCATTGTAATTTCTCCATTCCCTCTAACTTTTTTGTGTGTTTAGACAAGAAGCTATTTCCAATTATTGTGCAATATGGTTAGAACAGTCACACACCGAACATTTTGAAACAAAAATTAACACCGTTAACACAGAATCCTTCAAGAGTCTAGAATTTAACACATTTTTAACAATAATTTTAAGAGATTTCTCACTTAGATGGATGTTCGAGTCACTTATTGAAGTATTCTAGTTATATTTCATAGAGTTAATTAAGTACGGGCTAAAATTAAATGAACTTCAGATTTTTTTCACCTTATTTAAGTGGTACATAAATGAGTTACATACAGACATTCCTTCAAGGCACTTTGATACCAAAGCCAGAATCAGGATCTTTCTTTCCTTTCAGCAAAAGATCCGCTGATGGCTCAACCCCTCGCTGCCAATCGGCACATGTTTCTCGAACAGAAATCAAAATACTGCAATGTAAAAATGAAAAGAACATACATTAAGCAAGGTTAACCTCATAATAAGCACTGATCATAGTTGAATTTAAAAACTAAAATCCTGTCTAAATGCATTAAAATTGAACCGTAAGAATTTTTTTTGAAGAGGAGAGGAGGCAATTATTTTATTATGAATGATTCATTCTAAAATAAAAATTTTCATTTGTGCTTTAAAAAAATTGAAATGTTTAGCTTAAAACTGCCAAAATTTTTCCGAGAAAATAAATGCAAAAAAGAAACAAAAACTGACTAGAGCAAAGAGATTTAAATGGTTGGAAGATTTTTGTGGTGCATGTAACAAAATCTATTTAATAGAGACTTAGATCACCAAAATCACTTCTTTTTTTGGGGGGGGGGGTGCAAAATATCTTGGAATTGAAAATAATGAAATGTTAGGGCCTGCAGAAAGAATTTCAAAGTTCTGCAACGGAATTCTTTGCCATTTCCACGTGGCACCTGACTTTTCAAAACCTTTTCACCCTAAAAAATAATACTTTAAAGAAAGGAATTGAAGAAATTTAAAGGAAAGAAAGGAAAAAATAATGTACCTTCTGATTAGGTCAATCTTGTTCTTCATGGCTTTTCTGAGAGGCTCTCTGAGAATTACTTGCACAAAGTCCTGGAGTTCGGCATGAATATTGCGTCTGATGGCTTCGATAAAAAAGGTTTCCATAAGAGACATTTAAACTTGCAGGCCTTTGATCATTGCAATAACCTCGATCAGCACAAATTTTTACTCTTCCGTGTAGTTGTAGCATGATGCCTGAACAAGGGAGAGTAAAGGTTGAAAGCAACGAAGAGAAATTTACAAAGATTAAAGGAAATGCTTGAATAAAAATAGAATCTGAAGTGCTGACTGCATTGAGAAATATATTGAAATAAAGAGACAAGAGGACAAATTGAGAATTTTGAAAAATGCACACTGTGCGGAGTGCCAAAGAATACGAAAATTTTCTTACATCTTGGTATCTTCCAAAAAGATTTTTGACTTTCTCAAAATGCTGAGCTCCATGACTCAGTTCAAATATCTTTGATTTTCAATGTAAAGAAATCCTACAGAATCAAAGGCAACTCTTGCAAGCTGGAAACACTCTTTTGCCTCCATTTACTTAGATATATTTTACTTAACAATTTTTCCTCTCGACTGATACTGTAAAATAAAAAATCTCTATGTGTATCTCACCCTCCCTTCGAAAGGATTTATGTAAAAATTGATTAAATTAGATAAATAGATAAAACTAGCATTAATTTTGGTTGAGGCAGCCTTGCCTAGAATAAGCATTTTCCGCTGATTTAATCGGAGGAAACCTCATACTGCTAACTTATCAAAATTGCTACTGTAATAAAGTGATGATCCACATGGCTTCACTTTCCTTCGCTCTAAAGGCTGCAAACCTGGCAATAATCATCCAAAGTTCAGCACAAAAGCGCGGGCCTTCACTCAATTTTCTCAGTGAGGGGGAAAGTTACTTAAATGAATAACTTAGGAAAATGCTATGACCTAGAGAGGACATTCCAAGAATGGTGACGTACTTACTCTTTCATATTCTTCAGCTTCTTGTGGGCATTCTTTATTTTGATGATGATCTGTCGGGTGAAACAACTTCCACGAGTAAAGCTCTGTGACAACACTACTCCATTCCAACGGTAATTGTAAACCACGCAAAGCTAAATCGGCTGTTTCCTTGTTTTCCTTATCCGTTCTCATTTCTTTGAATGTTGTGTTGACCTTAAAATTATCAAGAAAAGAAAAAATTGAACAATTTTTTTCAGATGAAAACATGTTTCAAGATAAATGATTGATACTGGCAAAAAAAGAAAAAAGATAAAATGCTCGATACACTAGATTTCAATGAAAATTCAATTTCTTATGAGAATGCTCCAGGTTAAAAACTTATAACAATACTTCTCGCTTTATTTGCTGAAAATTGTTCATTTACACTTGTTATTTCTAAAACACAGGTGTAAAAAATTAAAATAACAATGAAAATGGAGGAGGAATTGGTAAGAGGGAGAGGAGGTACCTCGTTACTATAGAAAGCAAGCTCACTGATGTACTTGACGTGGTCTTTGCGTATTTGCGGCAAGTGTACCATCAAATCAGCTTCGGGACTGATCGTAGTAGAGCTCAATAAAGGCCCATTTTCCAGGGTCGAAATGCTTCGAGCACTTGATAAAGTTGAATGGCGCTATTTGCACGTCACCAAAGAGAGGGACAACCTCTAGATTCTGGAAAAGGAAAAAGAGAAAGACATCAGACATAAAAAATTGATTTAGACGATGATTTAAAAAAAATAAGAATAGAATATTAAAGATTGATACAAAATATCCACCATGAATGGAGTTCATAAAGGATAGAAAAACCAAAATTCAAGTGGGTATGGTAACAGTTTGATTTTCCAGTTTTTGCGGTTTACCCAATTTTGTTCCCATCCCTGCCAAATCCCTGTGAGGACATGGGGGACATCTTTTAAATTTGATGGATTTTATTCGATCAGATTTTTGTACAGTACTATGGTAGGGTGTCACCTTGAATTATCAAATTTTTATTTTATTTTATTTCGTTTTTACAATCATCACAGGATTCATCCTTTCGTAATTATTACATAAAATAAAAATGGAAACTTTGGAAAAACTAGATAATAGAACCAAAGATCCAAAATTGATTAATGCCATACAGGGTCAAGCTATTATACCGAAAGAAATGGGAGTTGGAGGAAGAAATATGGAAAACCCTGGAGCAATTAACAACTTGGAATCATTGACTGCTTTGTCGAAAAGTGTACAAAGTCAGTGAAGAAAATTACACACTGTGATAAAATTTGACAAAATGATACCTTGAAAATTCTGTCGATTTTACTGAGATTTACTTTCTTCTTTCAGTCAAGTTTGTTGATATTGCAGAGCTCGTTGTCCATCAAAAACAAACCAAAACCCAGGACCTGCAAACCAAGACAAAATGATGTTTTTACTGACCGTATTTTCATGTAATTGTGACCGAATCTGTGAGAAGGGACCTTTTTTCCTCAGAGAAAATTTCCCATAACTTTTTGCTAATTCAAGGAGGAAGAAAATCTGGACATTATGACACAAGTTTGACCCTAAAATCGTAAGAATTGAAGGAGATGTTAGTCCTGAAGTTCCATAAAAAAATTCTTGGGTTGTAGAAAAGCGTGGTTAAAACGTTAGAAAAAAGTTAAGGAAAATTTTCTCCCAGAAGACAAGGTTCCTTTGCACAGATCTGATCACAAATGAAGACTTGGATGATTCGCAAACTTAATTTTTTTTTTTTTTTTATCAAAGACGAAATATTGTGAAACCTGAGAAAAAAATACAGAGTAACTTAGAACTGTCTTGCTATGAAGTCAAGAACAGCGCTGAAGAAGGACTGACAATGAGACATATGGCCAAAATACAAAATCTTATTAAAAAGTTCACGAATCGCCTGAACTTCAGTTACATTTCTTGAATTTAAAAGTTAAGTTTAAAATCTAAGCGAATGAAAATTTAAAATATAAGTGGCAGGCAGAATTTTTAAAAAACACTTTTCTGATAGTAGTGTTAAAATCTCAATTTTGAGATTTTCAGAGTCTTAACTGGCTTATGACTGGAACAACTGTTCACTTTTTTCCCAAATTGTTTCCAAAACACAGTAATTTCCTTGTGATAAGAGCTTGAGTCCGCAATTTTGGATTCTCGTTTCAGAAAGACAGCGATTTCGTTTGTGAACAAGGTGGTTTAGTACAATCAACGAAACATCAAGAAATGTTTCTTTATTTATCAGTAGAGAAGAATTCAAGCACTTTCAAGGCCTAGAAAAAAATGTCAAAACCAATCACTTTCGAAGGGCGAACGAATCACGAAGATGGGATGACATGATACTCACTTTGACCAGCATGTGCTTTTCGGTGGGTGTCGGGTACATTTTTGTTTCGAACATGTGCACACACAGATTGACAAGATCGGACAGAAGCTCTTCGTAACCGATTATTTATTCCAAATTCTCTCTCACCGTGTCTCGAAATTTGTTCTGTGTAGCGAGAAATTTGGATAAATTCTGCTACTCCTGCAGGGTGTGTGAAGCTGCCATAACTTTCAAGAACTGCGCGGCACTGAAAAAAGAAGCAATGGTGTAGAGACTTGTCACGATACTTTTGAGCTACAACGGAGGTTTGATATGAATCAGAGGGAAGAGAGAAAACTGTTCGATGTCAAGGACTTAACTCTCCACAATGCCACACAGGGTTGCAATAGAGTTTAGAAAAGGAATTTTCCTGACACATTTCAGTAAAATTCTTGGACAATTGAAGCTATGTCAGATGGCTGAAAGACATAGAACTAGGGAAAGAAAAGAAGAGACAACCCTAATAGCCAAAATAGGATTATCGAATAGGTATCGGCCAGATAGGCTATTTTATAGCTATTTATTTTCTTATTTTATATGGTATCGTACAGATAGCATATTTTATAGCTATTTTGTAGCTATTCCATGCGCATTTATCTTGGTTTAAAATTTATGTTTGAAAATATGTATTTTAGAGCTATGTACTAGGTTTTTTTTTTATTGTATATTTTCTTAAACATGTTAATGAATTTTCGCACTATTGTTAGTTGCAGCCTTAAGAACCATAAGATGATAAGTACATTGCAACGTTGCTATGATAGAGCAACTTTATTTTTTGCAAACCAAAATCATATAGAATTGCAAACCTTAATGCAAAAAAAAAAAATCAGCATAGCCCAAGGAATTTTTGCTAAAAGAGTTTCACCTCTACATGGTTTTGATTTGCTGCATTTATCGTAAACAGTTGCACAATCTTGGCAACGTATCAAGGCACTTACCACCTTATGGTTTTCAAGGTCTCAATTTTGGTTCTTTTTCAAAAGTAAAATACCTTTTAAATACCTTTTCAGTAGGTGTCCATATACCTATTATATAGCTATTCGGATACCTATTTTATAGCTATCGAGAAAGCTAAAAAATAGGGTATATATAGTTGAAAAAAAGGACACTATATAGGGTATTTAGATAGGATATTTTATAACTAATTTCAGCTATTTTATACCCTATTTCATAGCTATTTGTATACATATTAAATTGCTATTTCGATAAGTATTAAAAAGAATATTTTGGCTACTAGGGAAATGTCACATCCAAAAATTGCACCATTCAACAGATATTTACATGCTAACCAATTGGCCAACTGATGATTGTTACATTCAGACTGATGTGACTTTTGTCTCTTCTTTTCTTTCTCCAGTCCTAATGTAAAAGACTTAAATATTTATTTTGGACAGCTCTTGTAGAGACTTTTGCGATATTACTTCTGTTCACACATTTTTTAAAAATAATCTTCATTCAGGCACACAGGAGAAAACTTCAGATTAGAGAAATCTTTCATTACTTTACAGACATAAACTCACCGGCGATAGGGAGAATAATCATTTTTCACACTTGAATTCATGTTTTTCAGTTTATCTAGCCCCGCAAGCATATTGATAAATTTTCCTAGGGTGAGCAAGTAGGCTTCCGACACAAAATCCTTCTTCTTTTCACGTGGTACAGCCTTTTTACCTCTGCACAAAATCTTTCAATAGCTTTTCGCTGTAAAAGAAATAATTGGAGTTAGAGATTAATGATCTCAGTAAAATGATTTATTCCATGACAGTAAAAGTTATGTGATTAGAATGTGCACCAAACTTAAAAACTTTTTCACCTACGTTTTTCATGATCAGTATGCGCTGTAATAACTACCCTCCTGGCCACCATCAACGTTGACAATCAACTGATGATTGTGACCACAGAAGCTGCTGAAATGCAGATTGAGCGTAAAACATGATTTTGTAATTAGAAAGTAAGACTTTTCTAGATGTCATGTACAGTTTAATTGAAGTAAATAAATTGAGGAACAACACCGCTTAACATGGGTTTTGCCCTTCAAACCAAACCAATTTTTTTCATTTCCTAGGTGCTAAAGAAGTCCGAAAATGCCCATATAAACTTCAAAAAAATTGTCTGGTGCTCAGGACGCTGCCGTTTTGAATTTTTCATAAATTTACCTCTAGAAAACATATGTCAGTAGCTCCTTAACTGGATTTAATTCTGTGAAACAGCAGTTCATTAGCTCCGCCCTTAAATTGTGCTTTTGTCAACCATCTCCTTGAAAATCAAGAAAAAAAGAAGAAAAAAAACCTAAAACCGTGGCTCAAACTGTGTAACGACGTGGTAAAACAGTGCCCTGGGCCCACACTATTCGGAGGGGGGGGGGGGGGGC
>NW_017550227.1:0-15037 GCF_001854935.1 Bemisia tabaci | reverse complement strand
TTGGTAATTTTACCCTTTTCTTAGTAAATACACCGAGTTTTTTTTTTTTCAGTGCACCGCCGCATAACTACCTTCGATTCAGTCGAATCGGTTTCTCATAGGAGGGCGTAAAACTAAAATTTACATTTTTTTTAAATAAAAAGAGCGACGTCTCTACATGTTCATCTCTATCTGAAAACTATTGCTTCACAGCTAGTCTATTGAATAGCCAACACGAGGGGAAAAACTCTCAAGCTCGTTTCAAGCCGACTTTTCCCCCTTAAAAAAGTCCGTTTTCCTTAATTTGCTTGAAAAAGACCCAAATTTGCTACCAAAAGCTTCCCCAGCGAAAAAATGATTTCAGAATTTTTAATTTTTTGTAGTTTGGACTTACAAAATATTTTTAGCCGCATCCTGCTCATGCCGCAATCACACGCTGAATGTGGGGGCTGAATGTGGCTTGAATGTGGAAGTCATCGGCCCGATGCCTGAATTTTGCGCGTCACGCGCAAAATTCAGCAACGATTCTCAGCAACCATCGGACTAATGTTGAATTTGTCGGAACTATTCGAATAGATTTGATACACATCTGGATGAAAATAACTTGAATTTGCTGAATGTCAGCCGTTGGGCGATGACTGTTGACTTCCACATTCAGCTGCTAAATTCAGCGTGTGATTGCGGCATACGCAAGTAAATCAATTTTTTGCCTCTCATAACAAATTTGGTTTTGTAGACAACCTCCTACCAAAGATCGATTATTTTTAAAGCCCGCAGCTTTTTAATACAATTTGCCGCACATTAGATACTAATTTCTGACCGTTTATTAGAATAGGGACTATTATGCGAATAACTCACGGCTGTGGCATCGGCACCATCGTCCAAAAAAATTCCTATAAATTTTAAGGAAAACCAAGGTTATACAAGGCTTAAAGTGTCTAACTTGGGGAAAAAAGATGTTTTCCTCTTCAGTGTTCCGACTCTTGTCATACCATGCGTTGTTCTGTCTGTTTAGTTCAAATCAGAAACACAATTTCGAGAACCAAGTTAAACCAAAATAATAAAATAAATACCTTTGCTAATAGCGTATGAAAGTTTTTAGGCAAGATAGAGGCTCGACTTGACATCGTAGTTGGAGAATCGACAAAGCGACCGGGATACATCCATCTTCAGCGGTGGCACTCGGATTTTACTCTCATAATTAAATTTACACATTGGTTGGGTTAATTAAGAGTGGCAACTAGTATCCATATTGCGTGGCACGAGGAAATGCATGTGCCTTTTACTGAACAAAAGTGTGGCCAGTTCCAGCACTTTCACGCGGATAAAAGAGGAACGCTATCACTCGGCCGAGTTATTAATTTTTGTGCGTGCTCAATACCTACCTCACCTCCCGTGCAGCACAATTCGAATTAGTCAGCTCTGTTTGTGCTGTTCAGTGAAGACAACCCCTTTCTTTTATTCAATAATTGGACTCAAAAGGCTTAATAAAGGAGAAAATCTCTGTTTGAATATAATTCTGAACATTAATTTAGTTTTATTATAATTCCTCTTCAGGACTTAGGTTTTCATAAAGGGGAATACAATTATTTATTTTCAATTTAGCATCTAAGCCAGACCTCCTTTGAGATCTACTTTGATTATAACGTGCTCTCAAAGGTTTTTATTATGAAAATAAAAAGTCGAACATGGACAAAAGGAAGCTCGATGATATCCGAGAGTACGTCGGTAGACGAAATTAACCAATCCGATACTTTTTAACAACATTTCCCCATTTCTAGCTAATTTAACTCAAATTTGAGATGTAGGAATTTGTATAAAGAGTGTGAGCCTGTACTAAAAATTGGGAAACTTACCGAGCAAGCAGGGTTGATATTTTGTTGGCGTAATGAATGTGTATAAATATTATGCCTGGCACCAAAATCCACAAATAAATTAAAATGGGAATATAACAGCAACTCTTGTTGTTCTTCGTGGGCACGGCAGTAAAATAGCGGTCAGGCGCCGCAGAGCGCCAGAGAGAGCTGTAAAAGCGGCTCACATGTATGTACGGACTCTAAAAGGCATTGTTTGATTTCTCTCGATGTCTCAATGCTATTAGACCGGTTTACAGTGATCGTTTATTGACGATTACATACCTTTGGAGCAAATTGGTTTGCGGAAAACATTTAAAAAGAATACATCATCCGGCAGCACAAGGGACCGCCTCAGAGAACTAGAGACTGCTCACGCTGATGGTGATGCCTCTAGCTCAAGGTGTTAAACTTGACGGGTGAAAATAATCGCCCCACAAATTAATTTAGATGGGCGTGATTGAATTTAATAGCTCGGCACATTCTCCGTCCTCTTAGCGAAAATTAAATAAAGTCGAAAAGCACGGGCCCTTAAACACTCAATCCGCCAACCAGAGATTTACGTTCCTCGCGAAACGGCAAAATCAAGGTGTGCAGGGGCTTGTTGCGGCGAAATTTCTGGAACTTACGGGCTAACGCCAAGGTATCCGATTAGGCTAATTTACAAGGTATTTTGATTTATCGGAGGTCCACCCCCAACCTCCCCTTTGCCTTCACTCGACCGACGCACCGCGGCTCGGCCTCGCCGGTCACCCCCTTGATGCAGGTAATTTATTGCCACCATTTCAGAGTCGTTTAGAGGCAAGTTTATTAGCTTCCTCATTCTCTTCCCTCCCGATATTGCCATTCCATAGTTGGGGCGTAAAGTAAAAACTTCTATGATAAATCGTAGACCCTGCGAAAGTTTCAAATGAACCCGGGGGTGGGAGGGGGCGTTTTTTCCCAGTAAAAAATGTCAAAAAAGTCCTAATGACCAGTTCATGCTGAATTTGTGTCCTTATTGATGTTTTTTTCTTTTAAACACCAAAGTTAAGACTTGGTAAAATTAATTAATAAACTTCCGAATTTCCGAAAAATTAAAATGAATGCTAATACAGAACAGGATCACTCTCCCCCAATACGAGACAATTCGACGCGGTAGTTGATATGCCACGTTAAGAAATTTCTCACTCGCCCTCTCTTTGTTTTCTACACGAAAGAGCATAATAAAATTTCGCTGCAAAATTTTCACTCATAGATTTTATTATTTCAAACAACTTATGAGAGAGTCTCAGAGTGAAAATTTCACTGATATTTCTTCTCTTAAAACGCAAAATTTAGCAAACTTTTGGACATGAATTGCATAGTAATGTTATTAAAATAAACTCAATTTTTTAGTCAATTATTCAACCTAAAGACGAGTTGTAGCTGCCACCGTCGAGTTCAAGGAGCCACTTTACTGAGCAGGAAAAAGCCACTTCTCAAAGTGATCGCTTTTGAAAAATCATATATTCTGTCAGAATTTCAAGCTACATAGTTGGCTCGATCTGCTTCAGAGAGTAAAAAACCAGGAGCGGATATTTTGAAACATCGTAGTAAAGATGCGTCAGTGGCGTGGCTTGCTTTGCGAAATATCGATTGTTATGCCATTTAAACCTATGAAAAAGGATCGATAAACAGGGTGTTCGTAGCGAACACCTTAATAATCGATTCTTTACCATAGGTTTAAAAGGCATAACAATCTATATATCGCAATTCACGCCACGCCGCTAAGATGCGTGGTTTCAGACTACGGCCATCGATATGTGGTATCTGCCTGCAATATTTAGTCCAACTACAATACTTGATTTAACTCGTGGATTCTCTCACTCCTCTGACGTAAAGGCGTGTCTCGATCTCAACGTGAACCCTGTTTTACGCATGAACCCGTGTTTTCTCGGGCTCATACGGAAATCTAGGTGCGCCGTTACGTCAGTGAGCGATGAATTGTCTGTAGACTCAAGCTAAAAACATGCTGATTGAGTCTTCGCTCTGGCTCACTGGCATTGCTGATGCACTGCCACGATACCAGTGTGGGTATATTTGAATGAAATTCGTTCGTGATCCGTCTCGTTACGATCGTGTTGTTTGTAGTTTAAACCGAAAGTGTTAGTTGCTGCCTTCCATGAGTAGAGCGGAAATAAGACGATGACAAGGGGAAGACAATGGAGCCTCAATATCCAGCGAGGAGTCGAACTCCCTCAAGGTGTTTAGTGGCGCGCGCCAGCTGATATTCATTCAATCAAATCATATTTTTTTAAACACTTTTTTCCTCGTCGCATCTTCCCCTTTTTTGTACCGCGAGTCTACTTTTTTCGTGGTTTTTCACCCTCCTTGACCTTCGAAACCCACTCCCTCATTACGCCGCACAGTGAATCGAGTCAACCAGAGAGGTCGAACATACGAAGTTTTTGACTAAAACTGCAAATTTTGATGTTTATTTTGCCATGCTTTAAATTTTAAGGGGTGCTCCTAGAAGAAAATTTCACGACGAAACCAGTAAAACCACTCACAGAGCCTCAAAGTTTTGTATAAATGGAGTTATAAGCTTTTAAAGTTTCCAAACTTTGTTCGACCTCTCCTTTTGACTCGATCCACCGTGCGCTGGCTCGTTTATTAAGGGGCGAGGCTTAATCGTTCCGTAAAATGCGTCCCAAGTCTTCTCCACCAATGCTTTGTTTATACCTTCGCTTTTTTTTGGAGAGTCGGTGTTGTATTGGTCATCGTATGGTTTACTAATGAGGGCATCTTACATTTTTTTTAAATTCATCTTGGATCGACATTGTAACGAAAAACGCCTTCTCAAGAACTGCTGGAAATGCTGCGGAAACGTCATTGTTGGTTGCGCTCCATCTCATACAGTGATATCGATTCTGGAAAGTCGCCAATTTTCCAAACGAAGAAAATTGTCTCGTCAATGAGTGTGAATAATATATGAAGTGACCTATTTTTTTGTTTTGTTTGATTGTTTATCGACACCCTTTGTTGGTTAATATTTTTACGATACAATGTACATCATATAAATTGACCTATGTTACAACAAACACTCATCAGAATATCTAAACGTAGCGTAACACCAGGCTATATTTTAATATGATTTAAGAGATAAGAAAAGAGCACCATCGAACAGTTCGCCTTCAAAAAGGGAGATAGACCACACATCGCTGCAATGCTCGAATAGTTGTCTATCCCACGCCTTGACGATCTACCTTTCATAGTTTATTTTTCACGGATAATTTGAACAACGGGGAGCTAAAAATATATTGATGATCCTTCTGATTCTAAAATTACTGTGAGTGAACTTTATCACATTCCTCATAAGTGTTGCTCTTTCATCAATTAAACCTCTGTTGTTTTGTCTAAATTAGGACTCGTTTGGCCTTTTGGAAGATAAAATCACTCACGAAGCGAGATTTGCAAAACCGCCTCTGCCTGAAGTGAAATTGAAAATTCATATATTTAAGACCGTTTCGGCATCGTTGGCGAGGAAGAGCCGACCAGTTCCAAGGGTTGACATTTGATACTTCTGCTCTGACGTGGTAAACGGATTCGTTAGCTCTGGGAGCGTGGCGACGAAAAACAGGAACTAAGCTATATTGTCGTCGAGGCCATACCATAATATACTGTGCTTTTTTGTCCCAGTTTTTGCTCTATTATAGGCAGGGTCGAAGATGAATATATTCCCGCAGAGCCGCGAAGTTTGCGAAGTGGGTGATACTCCTCAACCCATGATACTCAACTACATGACATGCAAAGATTACATTTTAAGGGACGACCTATGAACACAATATTATATGATCACACTATCTATGTCATGATTTCTAGGACAATCCTTCCGTACCCTTCAAGTTGTTCTGCTCATTTTCCACATTTCTGTAGCACTATTAATGGAGTAACTAAAATGGGCGATTTTTTATCCCCGGTGAAGCTTTATTACGATGGACTTATTTTTGGCCGTTATTTCGGCAACGCATCCCTCTGTTTACCGTCTTATTCTAAATATCTGATGGTTCTGAAACGATCACATTTCATTATTGAGCAGTGCCTTCGAGAAAAAAATAATTTTAAAGCTTAAAATCAAGCAAAAGTGAAGTTTGTCGCCGAAATGACGGAAAGCCCTCATTTTCGCATCACAATCCTCTTGAAACCAATGTAAACTTTTAAACTAGCTAGCTGCGCGTATCAGCATTGAACTCTACATGGTTTTTCTATACAGGAAATGTTTAGACCAACCTTGTCAGTCGAAAAAACAAAGAAATATGATAAACAATAACAAGTGGCGACAAAACTTTTGTCCCTTTCGATAAAAACGACCCAAAAGAACTATACCGTTCGAAATCGTTTTATTTTCATGTTGATTCTTCATTTCATGCCCGTGCTTCAGATCATCTTACGTGTTTCAACGATGTTCATAGATTATCAGCTGATAAAGAATAATGGATAAAATATCAATAGGTGTTGCAAATGATAAGTATTTCCTATTTTTCCCCGATTATTTTCGTTATTGAATCAAAGTTTCACGCAAGAGAAAATGCGGCAAAAAAGAAATAAAGAGAATAAAACACGAAATCTGATGCAAGTGTTTGAAATTGATCACTTAACATAATCAAAGTCTGATTGCTTTAAAGTTGATGAGGTTAATTTTGTTAACTATATTCAAAGAAAATATAATATAATCTTTTGTATTTGGGTGATGAAATAAATTGTGCCCAACAGGGGATAGATTAAGATTAAATAACACGTAGATTGAATAGTACTGGGCCCAAACTGTTCTGCGAGGAAACAAGGTCCCCCCCCCCCAAAAAAAAAAGTCCAAAAATTCCATTCGATATTAAAAATTGAATTAGAGTATGATAAATGTGTGTGTGCTGCATGTATTCCGTTTCGGCGATAAGCTTATTTTTCTACTTTTGCGTTTAAGTCTCCGTTGATAATGAATGATTTTTGATTGTCACGATCCACGGTTCAGTTTCCGGAGCCGTAACGTTCCAAGCAGTCATTGATACTTTCCGGGTCCATTTGAGATAAAAGTAAATGACGGACGATTTCGCACTTCTTTTTATCATTCAGGAACATGGCAGATGGTACAAATATTAACACAATTCAACAAACAAGATTTTTTGGTTATTGGCTACTCTTAATGTGAAAACCAAAGTTGAGCTATTAGCCGATTTTACAAATATATGCAATGAAAAATAAAATTGTAAATATATTAACATCCTTTTGCCCATAGTGGTTTTTTTTTTATTATTAAAGCATGACCTAAATCGCAATAATTGCATATATTTGTAAAATCGGCTAATAGCTCAACTTTTGTTTTCAATTCAACAAATATTAATTACAGAGGAATAACCCATTATTTTTTGAATAACATAATTATTTAAACCCACGAGACCACCAAAAAATGTTGAACGAACTATCATAAAAAAAATTCTTAAAATAGAAAAAAATATAGTATAATAAAATTAGTGGGATTAGCTTTATTAAAGTAGAAAAAACGTAAAATCTTACTCATTCAAGTTTTCCAAAGATTAAGATAAGCCAAAAATTAAATGGGAAAATATAATTTTTAACTATTTTTACTATGCTGCCGTGCTAAGCAAGAACGCCGCAAATCCATGAAGATTTTCCCTCGTTTTTTGAAACTTCACACTTCATAAAAGAAAAGCTGTTTTACCCATGCACCTCAAATTTTCAGGTTAAGTTTTTGATAGTGTTTAGGAGAGAATTCTGTAAAAATATTGCCCTAAGGCGCACAAGTTTTTCTGCTATGATGCGTTGTTTTAAAAAAGTGTAAAATGGCGGTTACGGCGTTTTTGCGTTGCACGGCAGTATGGAGCTGGTTTTTTTCATTTTTTTTGAAATGACTATTTTTGAGCCACAGCCCTTACTCGAAATAAACGTTGTCTAAAGGTTGACGGGTTTGAGTTGAAGCGCGAGTCAAGTGCTTTCCAATCGTTCTGGAGTGAATGCGGAGCCAGGATGGACTTCCTCCTCGAGAGCACTGCAAAACAGGTGAATTATCACGTCGAAACAATGGGGAAGCGCGAGGATTTCGTCTAATTAGACCTGGCTATCCGTTAGCCGATGCGATCGCGCGGGTTTTTTATTCACGAGGAGGAAGGGGCCCCCGATTACGGGCAGGAAAACCATTGGAGGCTGGTGGTCCCCCGGCTCAAGTGCCCGCGAACTCGCGCCCCGGCTTTCGAGTGGCCACCGTGGAGGGGCAGCCGAAGCACAGCCCCTTTTTCTGCCCCCCGCCCCCCGCCTTCCGCCCATGGGCCACCGCGCACCCAACCGGCTTAGCCGTCTCCTGATTGCCCGCACCAGACCAGTCTCACCTGATTCTCTCCGCCGAACGCACGCGAACCGTTCCGCCGACAGCTAGACCACGTGTCGATCTTTCACGAAGTCTCCTCAGACAATTTCTCGCTCTTTTTTACTACTTAAAATTGAAACAAGTGCGCGTTTTCCCACCTCATTCGCCGTTATCGAGAACGAGAATCGTCAACATTCGAGGAAGTGTTTTTTTTTTCTTCTCTTTTTTCCTGAAAAAATTTAAACGTTCGTCGATATCTTTGTTCGACGAGACTATTATTTTTCCGGTGATGATTTCCTGTAAAAATGTGTGAACTTATGTTACGTCCGATTGCTCCCCTCCAGCAAGACTAGTTCGAAGTGTAGGATATTACAAGAGAGAACTCCGTGCGTCAGCACGACGAACGGCCTACCGATGATGGCCACGATGTCCGACTCGTATGCCCACGAGTTTTTCATGAAGAAGGAACTGACTTCTCCGAGTCCCGAATCCGTGTACAGTGCGTGTTCCTCGTCATCGCTGACCCCATCGAGTGCCTCAGTGTTCCCTGAATTCCACTCGCTGCCCTCGTTCCTCTCCGCCTACCCGGTCCCAATCCAATCCACCGGTTGGCACAAAGACAGCTACTCCGACGGATGTCACACGCCTAGTCCGGAGAGTTTCCGTTCGACGAGCCCCGAACTGGAGCAGAAACCCGCGCATCTGAAGCAGTACACCATCCTACCGCAGCGGATAGTCAGCGACGAGAACGCGGACGAGAGAGAGAAGACTGTCGAAAGAAGGAAAGCGGATGTTGAGCACAGGTACCCGGACGATAGTCTCCAGAGACAGATCATCCAGGTGCTCAAACGCGATGACCCGGTCGACGACGAGGACTCCCTGGAGGGCTTCGACGAGGAGAGCTTCTCCCCGAGCAGCGACGAGGACGAGATGGGCAGGAAGAAGTGTCGCAGGAGCAGTTCCAAGTTGGTGAGTCCGGTCGTCATGAAGAAGAGGCGGCTGGCGGCCAACGCCAGGGAAAGACGGAGGATGCAGAATCTCAACGGTGCTTTCGACAGACTCCGCAAAGTCCTCCCTTCGCTCGGCAACGACCGGCAGCTTTCCAAGTACGAGACGCTGCAGATGGCGCAGACTTACATCAACGCTCTCTACGATCTGCTTCTGTGAGTCATGTTTTTGTGAGGCTTGTTTCCAGCAGCTGGAACTTCCATTCATTGGACTGCATTTTGCAATTTAGACCTATGGATTCTGGCTCATCTGAAAAAACACTTACAAGCATAGGGGAACTAATGGCACATACGTTGTTTTTATACCGGGCCCGAATTTATTGTTCCTAATTGCAAAATGAAGTCCAATTGGACGCCTTCGAATCAAAAGGAGCTATATCCAATGTGGTATGAGCCCTGAGCCCTGCAATAAACACGCTCTTAGGGGTCTCAGGACTCGTGTTAGAATGGATATGGTTCCTTTTTATTCAAATACGTCCAATTTTTTGTTAGCATACAGAGACTCTGATTAGACGACCACCAATACTCGATACAGGGCTATATTGTGACCCATACTACATTTTTATTCTGTTTACAGTTGAACTGAAGCGCTGGGTACATAAAAAGCACTTCTAACCTGCGGTACCGCAAAGTCTAAATCTGCTAATATCTTTGATTATTCATCATGAGCAAAGTAATTCATTGAAACTTTTTTTGCATTTTTCTCAATATTTTACAATGCTGCAGACGAAAAATTTCAGCAAATACACTAAATGGTTTTCTCTTCAAAATTTAAGTTAGCAGAGGTATTTCTGAAACACCGCAATCGAGATAAGGCATTTCTGCACTCAGCACCTCAATTTTTTTGAAACGAATCCACCAATTGTACAGTGAATCGTTACAGTTGCGTAACTTTTTGGCTAAATGTAATCTATGATGTGAAGCATAATCTAAAATACTTCTTACCACCTAAAAATTCCATCGAGCGGTCAATCTCTTGAATGAGGAATTACGAAATGGACTTCTCGGGAGATATGAGAAATTAAATCATTCATCATTAAATTCGTGCAAAAATTAGAAACCTATCAGTAATTTTGTTGATGTTTTTTTACATAGCACGGGTTGCGCAAGTCACGAAACATTTATTTCTGAATTGTTTGCTGTATGAATAATTTTCTACTTGAACGAAGGTGGAAAAGTGGTGCATATGATGAAGGACTTATTCGTCAAATATGCCCCTCACTTACCTTTTGACATTCTTTAACCAGGAGACCGGCTTTCTTTGAGGGTAATCACAGAGGCAGGTTTTTATTTTTTGTTTCTATTAAAAATTAAGAAAGTTTCTCGCTTTTTTAATGTTTACTGTCTTATCTTTCGTATCGGAAATTTTTTAAGCCATCGACTGTTGTCTTGCAAAAACTACGTATACTCAAGGTACTAGCTATCTATTATTAATGCACTTGCTATTTTGAATAGAGCACGAGTATTTTGATGGTGATTTCATTTGGTGATCTTTGCACCGTGGCTCCAAAATCATTACATTTTTTAATAATTCATCACGACAACAAAAAATTCAACTTTCAAAAACAACTTAAATGTGGCTTTTCCTACAGCTTTTTCACGAAAAATATCACCTATCTTTCAGAAGATAATGACTTGGAAACTCGTTTTCAAGCCAAAGTTGTACGTGCATATTCTCTGGTCTTTCACTAAAAAACTGTTTATTAGTGATTTGAGCTATTTACTTTTCTGAATGGCGTGAATTAAGCATGCAAACTAAAAACGCTTTGCGTCAAAAGGTTGAGTTCAGTTTCAGTGCGTCACGTCTACCTCTCTAAGAGGAAATTGTCAGTGGCGTGGCGTGAATTGCGATCTATCGATTGTTCTGCCATTTAAACCTATGGAAAAGAATCGATTATTAAGGTGTTCGCTGCGAAAACCCTGTTTATCGATCCTTTTCCATGGGTTTAAATGGCATAACAATCGATATATCGCAAAGCACGCCACGCCACTGGAAATTGTCAGGAGGTCTATCAGTCATTAAGTGAAAGGAGGCAAGGTAAAGCAAAGGAAATTGGAATCGAAATCGTGAATCGTAG
The DNA here is from genome assembly GCF_001854935.1 of Bemisia tabaci. Lineage (NCBI taxonomy): Eukaryota > Metazoa > Arthropoda > Insecta > Hemiptera > Aleyrodidae > Bemisia > Bemisia tabaci. The sequence goes on along the minus strand of NW_017550227.1, from coordinate 3,783 downwards.
TTGTAATTCACACAATTCTTACTTATTTTACTGATAAACTGTTTTACAGTGTCAATTTAAAGATCAAAGTCGCCAAATAGGTACAAATTAGTACGTAGAAAATTTTCTGCCTCTGATAATGTGAATGGTAAATTTAATTTTTAAACAGTTTGCTCCTCTAGCATGAATTGTAATGATCACCATGAAAAAAGTTCAATGCGCTGTGTCCATTGAACACGAAAATCATATTTTCATTGTCGAACAGAGTCTCTGTAATATTTTGTTATTGTAAATGTACATATACATGCAATCGTTGTTACCGTTTTATTTGTAAATTAATACATGTTTCATCGTCGTAAATTTTAACTATTTTTACTATATAAATTATTATTTATTGACATAATTCGTGTGTTGTATTCTTTATTTTTTCTCTATTTGCAAAGCAACGTTTTATTTTACAGTTATGCACTGAGAAAAATTACCTGTTGGACCATCAGAATTAGGTACTATTAAATATGCCGCGGCAGGAATTCTTGCCCTAACAACCGGAATTCTCATTGTTTCAAAGAGCATTCCCCTAATTTCAAAAAGACGTCTGGTCGCATAAAAAAGATTTCAGGTTGATTCTACGAGAATTCCCGCCTTGGCATATTTATCTGTAAAATTTTTCTAAGTGTAGAACAAAATATTAATTTCCTCGTTGCAAACCTTTCAGTAAAATTTCATATTATTTTTTTCACGAAAACAGAAGCTCACAAAATGCTAGGTGAATATATAATTGAAGATGAAAAAATATTTTCAACAAATTATAACTCTACTATTTTGAAACTTGAGTTGCAAGTAAAATGCACCTGTATTCATATGAAAAATATTATTTGACGAGTGAAAATGCAATTTTCACGATAAAAACCGCTGACAATGCTCAGCAAAATATTTTCGAATAAAACATTCAAAACTGTATTTTAAGCACAGTATTCTGAAATAAAAAGTTCAGTATTGATTATGATCCAAGCAGAAAGTTCAGTTTATCTCCAAATCGTATTGTCGTAAAAATTATTGTAAACATTTGAGATACTTCCGTAATTACAGAAGGCATCCGCACTATGTCTCAAGCATTTAATGGTTACATGTTTTACATTGTTACACTGATCTTTAAAAAAAATGAAATAATGCATAATTTCATTCGATATATTTTTTACGTAGACATTTCATCATCCAGCTCATAATTTTGCGTATGATGCAAGAAATTCAGAAAGAAAAAGAAACAAAGGAGGAAAAAAAGGAGGGGCTGCTTTTATTTCAACAACAATCGGAGAAAGTACACAATAAAGTTTTATTCAATATAGGCAACTCAGAATCAATTATGAAAATGCAACAATTAATGCCGCTAACTGCTAAGTTATGTCGTCAAGTAACAAGGATGTGGTAACACAGAACATTAGTGAACATGCTCTTTGAACGAACGGATAACGTATGAAAAAGACCGGTAAGTAACTTCACTTTAACTCTACTTCTTTGAATTCTCACTAAATGATGTTTCTGTACATCACCTTTTTTGCTGTTGTAACAAAGTACCACGTAATTAATGTGATTATTAATACTTGCTGTGTGCTATACATACGCGATACAGGTGAAAGAGACCGTTTAATCTTTTTAAGTAAAAATCACCTGAAAATGACGTTGAGTACCTAAAAGAGGTTTTAAATCCATTCCTCATCGCACAATTTGCGCAGCCCACAACATTCATTAAGCCATTCTTCTCTGAGGTTTTTTTTTTTTTTTTTTTTTTTTTTTTTTTTTTTTTTTGTGAAAATATAATCTTAATAAACAGGCAATCCCGCGAGCTACAGTTGGCATTTCTCACGAATGATATCCATTGGCGAAAATCATTGAAAATTGTACGGCGATAAATTTCAAGTTAGAAATATAGAAATTCCAATTAATAATTTCTGGGTGAAAATTCTCTTTGAGTGAACAGGAAATCTCCTTGTTTCAAGCGGTATTTCTGTTATTTCTCTACCCTCTGTTAAGAGACGTCCTGTCACTTCAAAGATATTTCTGGTTGACTCAGCGAGACTTCTCGTCAGTGAAATATTAACTGGAAAATTTTTCTCAGTGTAAAGTCATAACGTAACAACGCAAAAAAATGACAGAAACAACGGCTTTAATAAAGGTTTGAAATCGTAGTAAGGTAAATTGATAAAGGTTTACAAGACAGCGTGCTATAGTTTATTAGTGTTGATGCACCTCACGTTCTTCTCCCGGTGGCGATACTGACGGGACGTTATGATTTTCTAAACTTATAGCTTTAATGAAAAGCACTATTGAGGTAATTACTACAATAGAGATATATTCAATTATAATTAATCCATGGAAAACATGTATTTTGGAAACTAAATAAATTATCAATATTAATATAATGGGTGTAACTATTTCCTCTAGTATCATAATTTTAATAGTTTATCAAAAATATTGATTTTATAATTCAATGAAATCTACCCAGGTTTACAATATCAATAAAAATATAATTATTTCTCATTTCCAAGATTAGTATTTTATTTTAAATTATTTACCGATTGAAGCCACTAACCTTTTAAATTTTGTTTATGATGTTTGATTCATTGGTTCAATTTTATTTTTCATTCTGTGACTTATTTTTTCGAGAATTTTCCTTGTATTTTTCCTTTTTTGTATGTTTTTTTTGGAACTATTTTTCCTCCTTTTAAATGTATGTGAAACAATCTATTTTTGGTTGATGAGGTGGCTTGCCTAACTTTAAATCGTCTTTTTAATATATTTAAATGCAGGAAAAACAGTGCTGCCAACTTTCAGAATCGCCGTTGCTAGTCAGTCAATCATACGGCTCTTAAAATGAAGATATCGATATTGGCTCTCTTAAGTTAGGCCTCGAGAACAAAGAGGAAAGTTGTAAGCTACGCGGCAATGACCGAACATGCAACAAAACTGGTTAGGTCACGAAATATCGCAATCGCCGCGTCCATTTTCGAGCTTCTTTGCACTCGGCATGTAGTTAAACAATTAAAACAATCGAAAGTGCGTGTGCAGACGAGCAGTCATAAATCGGTTTAAAGACTACAGCATGTCAATTAGTTTGCATACTGATTTGGCCGGCTTTGCATCATCAATTTCAGCAGGAGTGCCGGTTACGAAGCCCTGAATGTGTACATCAATTTATCTGTATGCCATTTAGACGTAACGCACCTGTAACGGGTGTAAGCACGTATGTATACCGAGTTTGCTGCGTTAATTTCCAGGAAAATAGACGAAAACCTTACAAAAATTAGGGTTCTCTTTCGGTCGCAACGAATCCCTAGCTCCACTGGAAGCTGCTACCTGTAAACCCACATTAGAGGTCTGCTTTTCGATGCAGTATTGATATCCTGAAATTTTGAAGACAGAGAGGTAGTCTAGAAATTCTTTCGTATTTACAAATGGCAAGGAACTTTTGGATAAAACTACCTCCCCCCCCCCCCAAAAAAAAAAAGAAAATGAAAAATGAAGTCAAAGAACTTACATTAATGACAAAGTAATTATGTAATATTACACTGGAAAAAAAATCTTAAATTTGCCGCCAAGAAGTATTTCTTCTTAAATCAAGAATTTTGCTGGTTAATATAAGCTACTTTTTTGCTTGACCCAAGCATTATTTTTCTTGAATCATGAAAAAGTCTGCTTAAAGCAAGATAAAGAAAATTCTTGGCGGCAAATTCAAGAATTATCATACCTGATCCAAGCTACTTTTTTTTCAGTGTAGGTGAATGTGAAAAAACGGTTTATGTTCTG
>NW_017550223.1:0-15680 GCF_001854935.1 Bemisia tabaci | reverse complement strand
GGTATCACGCCGAGGGCGAGGGAACAAAGAGCGGGACAACAAACCTAAAGGAATCCAAAGATTATATTGCACAATCAACCTACCTGGTCAACTTGATAGTTCTCCATCTGCAGATTCAGAATCACAATTTCATTATTTTCATTACAAACTTGATAGGTTATGTTCATGTTAGGGACTGCTAATCGAGAAAAGGGAACCGTAAGAATTAGATTAGCTGCAGGTGCTTAGTCATAAAGCCATTAAACAGCAGAAAAAAAAGAATTAGATTAGTGATAGATGCAGTATTGTTCATGTTCTTCTTTTGACGTAACATGAAATCAGGAGCCAATTCCTCGGTAACGAAATCAGAGTAGAGTAAGTACCAAGGTATTAAAATAAACAAATAAAAACTATCGCTGTTACTTTTTTGTACATCCACATATATTTTAACATACATTATTAACAAACAAGAAATTAAATTTTACTATACCTAAGCCTTAACGAGGTTGTGTGCTGCAAATTTCTTAAAATTTAAGCCTTCGCCTTTCTTACTATGACTGAAATTTTATGGCACGCTTTCAGAAGTTCATTATCACACACTTGATGGGTTTGGGTTGGCACGTAAATACTGCTACAGGGCTAGCTGCAGCTTGCTTAGGTTTTCAGAGAGAGGCGGTTTCATCAAAATCAAAATATTTACATACATGTAGATTTCATGATAGGTACAGAGGCTAAAATCAAAGAGGGTAGAGTTCAAGATGGAATTTCATCCATTATTGATGGTTTAGGCTCATCAATTTTCAGTCCTTGAAGAAGTTGGGATCAAACCTAGTATGAAAGTGGGACAAAGAGACAAAGGAGCCACTGGGAAGGATGACAAGGGTATGAGGGTGATAGTCTGCCAGTGCACTACTTTTGCGGATAGAGAAAGTGTCAAGAATTTGAGTTTCAAAAGCATAATAGTGTCGATTGAAATTCAAAGTTTGATAATTTCTCAATAAAAAATGAACTTCTTGAACTCTATCGACAAGAATTTTTTCTATGCGGCCAAACATTGGAGTTCTGTCCATGGGGTCTACATCAAAGAGAAGAGTTCCCCCGATATCATATTTTGTTCCATCAATTTCTGCCCACGTTGTACTCAGCGTATGCTTATCTTGAAGATTTTGAGGTAAGGAACCAGAATTAATGAAACAAGCTGAATTTTCAACAAAATTGCTGTGATTCCAATTGCTTTCTAGCTTCCCCCACTCTACAACAGGTTTAGCAAACCTGTTAGCAAATGCATCATGGCACACTTTTAATTGACACTTTTTAGCAACTGTTATGGGCAAATTTTTGCGTGTTGCCACTGAATTAGCAACGCCTTTGGCAAAGCGATGTTTGCTTTCCCATCTTATGGTTGAATAGTGTACAGGTGGTCCAAACATTTCAATGAACCGAGGATAGTGAATTAGATTATGAAATTTAGCTGTGAGATTTTTCTTAGATAGTTGTTGGTAAAGTGTATGATGCTGAATTATTAATTTCTTCAGGAGTGGAGGGACATTTTTGGGGATCACAGGACTGAGAAGAACATCGGTAATGTTCCTAAGAAGAAAGTACAATTTCCAGACTTTAGACGTCCTGGGCACATATGATCCCACGAGCAAACCTAAATATTTCAGAAAGCACAGACATTCCGAAGCAGATAATCGTAGTTTATTTTCTTTCAAATGTTTTGGACCTAGGGGGGGAGGTTTGTTTGGCATGTCGACACCAAAATTAAAACTGGATATGATGGAATTTAGATTGTTTAGTGTGAAATAATGAAACTTATAAATCATAACTCGCAGAATGAAAACTAAAACATACTTTACAACGCCTTGCTCCAATAAATCATGCGTCACATCAATCGAGCCATTATTTACAATATTGAACCCGTCAATTTTATTCCAGGCACATCGCTCTTTAATACCTGTAGTTTTCATGTTTCGCTTCAAAACATCCGCTTCATAATTTTCCTCAGTTCGCAGTACAAAGGAGTTCTCAACTACCATTTTCCTCATTTGTAAATTTGATGCTCGACAGATACGGCAATAATGCTTGCTGGTAGAAAAGTTCTCTGTGAAACCGCAAATAGTATTGAGACCTAGATTGTCTCCTAGAAGAAGTGGAAGCCTAAGACTAATCTTTTCTTCATTTCCTGAAATTTTAACTGTTATTCCCTTCTTAAGGAGTTCATCTAGTTCATCAATGACTGGTTTGAAAGTAAGGGCATTCCCAAAAAATTTTCTGTTTGAAGCTTTCGTTATAAGAACTGGAAAAATGTGATCAAGCCGCGACCTTTTATTGGGTGGGAGACAAGCAACTGATACATAAGTAACATTAAGTTTATTCACCCCTGCATGACTCCCCAAAACATTGCCACACTCGATGTCATCATTATATACATAGATAGGTAATGTACTTAAATCCCCTATTTGCACATTACCCTGCCACCAGGTACCTTGAGTGATGTTTTCCAAGTACTCACCATTAGTGGGCAGATTGCTCACATACTGTTTAATATCCTCGAATACACCTTCTTGACTGAGGTACAAGCTTAAAGTTCCTTCTATAGACATGAAAGCACTTGACTCTTTGACAGGAACGAGTTGATAAGATGTTACAAACTTGTACTTACGTGAAATCTGACAAAATACTTTCCTCCTTCGTTTCCTGCGTTTTAAAACCTGGCCTAGATCAATTTTTATTGGCGGAATATATAATTGTTTATCTTCAAAAAATTTTAATTGTTGATAATGGGAACTCAATTTTGAAAAAGTGTTTTCAATGAAAGAAAAATTTTTCTCTGTATTTATAGAGACAATATTAATCTGCTCTGGGCTTAGATTTTTACATAGACCGGAAATTTGCATTTTGCAGAAAAGAGTCGCATCTTGCATAAGGCTAGTGACGTGATCAATAGACAGCTGAACTTGGGAGGCATTGATTGATGGGATACCATTTAACAGTGCAGAGAAATTAATTATTTTTTCGGTAATGATTTCTTTCAATACTTGCTGGTCTTCACACAATTTATTCTCATTCCTAGTATCGAAAGGAACAGGACTGATGGCAGGAGTTTGAAAGAAAGAACCATTCCCATTACTGGGTTCGATATTGTCACCACTTGGTGAAGAAGCATCATTCCCTGTGCCTTGAACGATGGGTGAAGGAATCAGCATACCAACATGTTGACTTAAGTCAGCTGATGAAAGGGAATTTTGAAGATGTAATAATTCCTTAGCGTGTGAGCTAGAAAAATGTTTTGTGAATGAAGGACGATTGGTAAAAATACGAGGGCAACCATTGAACATGCATTGCACAGGTTCATTCTGTTTCATGTCATGGCCTCCTTCAGATTTTTTTTTCTTAAAATGGAGAATTAAGTCATTGAGGGACTGAAAATTTCTTCTGCACTTGAAGCACGTTATCATTTTTACGCAAGAAGTTCAAAATTACTAAATTCATTAAAATTAAAAATAAAAATGCAACAGAAGTTAAAGATAAGCATGAAGAGCAGAGATCCAGAATGGTCCAGTTTGGGTATTAAGTTTCAATCTTGAGTAAAGGTGCCATTCAGCTTGTGTTTGCTTTCACCAAAGTACTAATCCCACTGACGTTGAAGAATAACATTTGCGCAGATGTAGTGTTGATGAAGACTTGAATTTTGATTAAAAGAATGACATAATCCTTGTGTTTACTTCCACCAGAGTACTAATCGTAAAAGGATTAGATTTCTGTAGATCGTCTGTTTGAGATGAACATCTGAAAATAAAAGTAAGAGGGAGACATTTTTAATATATGTATTTATACAATATTGAAACTTAGAAGAGCACTCTGGTCCATCTCGAAAATAATAAATATAGTTCTCATGATCAATGCTTAATAATTTGATCCACTGCGGGCCGATTATTGAAATGATATCGACTCTATGTCGCCGCTTTGTTGCGTTGCGCCATCGACTGAGTCGCACTCAGTCGATGGCGCGACACGACAAAGCGGCAACATAGAGTCGATGTCATTTCAATAATCGCCCTGCAGACTTCTTCCTCTATCAGTCAGCAGCTTGTTGACTTTCCAGTTGCAAGCAACTACTTTGCAGTCATCCAATGGTGATAGAGAGGACAATGGAGGCATGCAGCAACATTGCTGGCGGTTATGCTGTGGTCAATTCTTGATCGCTACAGAACGAATGCAATGCAGTTGCTTGCAAACAAAAGTAAGCAAATACCAACTTAGCTGATGACACCTCTACTAATAAAATTCCAGGACTCGGTACCTTGAAATTTCAACAGATGTCATGATTAACGTAAAGGTTTTCTGGCATCAAACCTAAGCTCAGTAGTTAAAAATTAATTGCAGTGGAGGTCATTGTAAAATTCAATAAGGTAGGAATATGTTAGGCCACAGAATCGCAGTCAATAGAGCGCAGTATTCCTGTGTCACAAGTAATGCTTTGGTTGTAGCCAATTATTTCCTTAGAATTGAGCAGTTACCTACTTTCCTTGCAAACTATTTCTCAGACTCCAGCGCAGAAGCAATGGAGGTTTTAGGGCCTGTGGGTCCAAGACCCTACAAGTCAAAGATTTTTGAACTAATTGAAGAAATCTTCCCTCTCCAGTTCAACAACCAAGGGACTTCAAGACAAATCAACTTTAAGAGGCAGGTTAAAAATTATCTTACCTGGGGGCTGGAAATTTTTCCTTTTTTATGAGAAAAAATTGTAGTTCCAGTGTAAGGTTACATACTGTCGTTATGTATAAAAACTGGCATTCAGAACTCTCACATTGATCACTTGTTGATAGCTAGGTACCTCCGCACAGAACTGATCGCTATCAATCTCAGTTCACTGTTTGAGCTATATTCGAGATTTGTTCTTATGCGTCTGTCCTAAGTCCGATGTGAAGTCCGTTTCGAGATAGTTGAATTTTCTTTAACATTGCTGCTTTCGGAATCCGAATCGATAGAAAGTTGAAATAATAGAATCGCGGTATCCAGTGACCCGGTGTCGGCTTTTGAAATTGTTTGGTTTTTGGTTATGTTTATGTTTATTGTTCAGGATCAGGTAAGACAGAAAAGCAAGGCTTAAAATTCCGTACAACTGCGCTTCAAGTTTATAAATATTATACCAGAGGTTAATGTGGTTGGTGTGGTGAGAATTTAAGTTTCAGTTTTGAACTTTCGATTTCCGAAGTATTAATTTGCCATTGCAAGGCATGAATTCAGCCGAAATGCCCTTTGACGCTTGGGAGAAATCCGTCCCTCAACTACTTTCCATACTGTACGAATGCCGACCTGCGGCGTGGGTCTTTATCTGTTTTCGCGCCCAAATGAGCTCTCAAAACCAAGCCAAGCCACCCACGCATCGTTTTGCTGTTGAAATTTGAAATGGCTACCCGCCTACACAGAATTATGGAAAATGCGAAACGTTCCGTAAGTACTTATGTTGTTCTCTCCCTTTATTTCAAATTCTAAACTAGACATTAATGCACACGGTTCACATTCCAACGACTACTTTCTGAAAGGGTAGTTTGGTATCAGTAAGTGTGAAGCTTGAAACAAATGAACTGTCCGAATCAAAGTGTTATAAATCTACGTATCAGCTTCATTCTCGCATTGGAACTAATATCACACTAAAGCAATGAATCCTCTGCTGCACCATTCAGCTGTTCATCAGCGGGGGGATTATTGAAATGATATCGACTCTAGTCGCCGCTTTGTCATGTCGCACTATCGACTGAGTGCACTCAGTCGATGGTGCAATACGACAAAGCAGCGACATAGAGTCGATATCATTTCAATAATCGCCCCGCAGTTCACTGTTAGCTCCAGCCTTCATGAAGCCAACGTCGACTATGGTTCCCCCTTTTAGTGTGGGATGGATGATCCGTTATCTTACGACAGATCTTCCACCAGACTCATAAAGTTGGTGAACTCATTTGGTGTGGGTATTCAACCTCTCCAGTAGTGCGCAGGTCAGGCACTTCTACCAACCCTAGATCTGAAAATAGGAAAGAAGATACGAATGTCACATTAACATGAATGCATCAATCACCAGTTGACTCATTGGTCACCCTATGAATTTATGTTGGACAGTGCCATTGTTCGATGTGACATTTGTGCTGTCTTTTCTTTCTCAAGTTCTGCTAGTTGTCATGTCACCCCAGGGACGTGCCACATTATTTGATTGGACTTAGGACTCAAACAATATCAATGTCATGACCTCTTTCGATGATTTACTTGACTGAGTTGGCCTTTAGCACAGCCTTCAGTAGTTGGCCCAAGTACGCTTTTTCTGCCGCTGCATTATTATTGCGCGATGAAGTTTTTGTATCGCTCCATTTCTCATACTGTAACAGCACCAGCAGTGGTACAAATACTTATTGATGGTCAGGTATATTGAAAGGACATCTCAGTATATTACTGAAATACAGCAGTGTTTTTTCCTGAGCGTGCAAGAAGTTTATAATGTAGTGAAGCTGTTGAATTCTTTAAAACAAAATTATATTAATTACAAGTTCTTACAATTTTATGGTAGATAATTATCGTCATTTGGTTTGAAATTGCAGGATGGGACAAAATCACCAAGGAAGTGTATTCCAAAAAAGAGACTGTTCGCACCTGATCCCCTCCATGACCAGTTTGTTGATGATTCAGAAGTGGCTGTACAATGCTTTTCTCCCCGTAATGGAATCGAAGTCACCAAAGTCGATTCTGAGGCTACATCTGTGCAACTTAGTCCCTGCAAGGGGAAAACTTATGCGACACTTACTTCCCCTGCGCAAACGCTAAATTCTGTTAAAAGTTCATCGATATCTTCACAGGGAACCTTATTTTCTTCCACTCCAAATTCTCTTGTTGTAACCAGTTGCTCAATCAGCTCATGGGTTGATTCTCTTCCTACACTAACCCCGATGCAAATCCCCATTCCTCATTCCTCAACCTCAGCCTCTGGTGCTTTATTTGTTTCCCCCACGTTTCATTCTCTCCCTGTAACAAGTGAATCAACCAGCTTCTCTGCTGGCACCCATCAACCACCAACCCCGGGACAAATCTCCCAAACCTCGTCCCTGATCTCAACTCCTCATGTCTCCTCAACTCCTCTAGTCTCCTCAACTTCTCTTGTCTCCTCAACTCCTCTTGTCTCCTCAACTCCTCTTGTCTCCTCAACTCCTCATGTCTCCTCAACTCCTCATGTCTCCTCAACTCCTCATGTCTCCTCCACTCCCAGTTTGCTCACTGCAGCCGGTCTCCCGGTCACCTCCTGCGTTACCACTGTCACTCTACAAATCCTCGGCTCTAACTCGGAAGCCCACTACTCTTCTATACCGTGTTGCTCATCAACCCCTAATCAAATCGACACTTCCTGTACTTCATCCTCAATCCCTTCTTCTTTTCCTGCTTCTAAAGCTTTGCTTTTTCCATCAACATCTTCTGTTTTGTCAACTTCTAATTCCTTCTTCTCAACAGGTGTCCCAATCACTTCATGTGTTACCACCCCTCCTCAAATCGTATCACAAATTTCCAGCAATTTAAACAACATTTTAAGTGCTTCCCATCAGAAGTATCCTAAACATGCCCCAGGAAACCATGTAAAGGTTTTATTATCTCAAACAATAGAAGGGATGGGCATTCTTCGGCATTTTGAAGTGAACGGATGTTTATCCGTATCGAAACAGAATGAACTGGCCCGGATTGTTATAGCAGATGAATTAGGCGTAGAATTGTGGAAGACTTTATCTGCGCAGCGGTTTGAGGCTCTTGCCCAAGATATCTGCTTAGCATTTCGCTCTGAAACACCTAGTACCTACTTCATCCCGTACTGTAAAAAAGATGGCGAGAAACACTACGCAAAAGGAAAGCTGTATGATAGATATAAGAATGTGAGGGAGAAGATGAAATGTAATGGAATTGTTCAGAGGAAAAGAAAGAAGCCTACGACTTCCACCACAGACAACAATGGTACGTAGTATTGCACACTGTACCCCTCTAATAACTGTTAGTCGTTAATGCTGTACTTGCTTTAATGAGAAAGATATTGAAAGTTTTGCTTGTGCATTTTCACTCTGCCATGGTTTTACTTTGGAGCATTCCACTTGTTTGCTCAAGAAAGCTTGTGTCTCTAATGTAAAAAACCTTATGTTCTGGAAATAGTTTGAATAGTAAATGCAACAAGGATTTTCACCTTCATAAATGACTTGGAATCTTAAATATTCAACCAGATTAGGTAAATCTACGCAAAATGTTCTGATCACAATTACCTTTGTATTATTTCAGCTCTTCCTGGAGAACCCTCCATGAACATCACATGGTTGAGGCACAATGACAAACCCTGGCAAGAGGTGAAAGATTATTTCAAGGCGACTCTCATGGAACGCTTACAACTTTTTATAAGAAGTGGAGAGAACATTAATTCATACTTTGAGTCGTACCCTGCTTTGAAACTTTCAGAAGCATCCGAATTAGTAAGAACTTATTTTTTGTTTTTCACCATAAAATGAAGAATGTCCCTAATGTTTGGTACCAAGTTTGCGATACATATTCATTTAGAATAGAGGTGATTACAGCCCTGTTAGATAAACAAATAATTTTGTCTTTGGCCTATTTTCATAATAGTTCAGAACTAGGTAGCAGTTCATTCTCTGATAAACATGCTGCACCCAGCACCTCACTTCAATACTGTCTCCTAACGGCAGCAAAAACCATCTAAATATCGGAGCCCTCCTCGAAAATAATATTTCCCAAATCAGCAATTATTCATTCTATTTTCTATTTATTTCTAACACAAATGAGTCCCCAAACCGTCTAAAATTACTGAATTTTCCCAACAAATGGCAAGTGGTAGAAGCACTTCTGTGGGAAGCTGCCTTTTCCCATAGGAACATATCAATGGCCCAAGTGCGAAACAACGTAACCCCATTGCAATGTTTCAAAATTTCCGCTCCCCTTTGATCTATGCCAAGCGATACAAGCCAACTTTAAATCTTGAAATTTTTACGGAGTATTCTGGCCTAATTGCGTTCTCTAACTTTTGGCTGAAAAAGGAAAATATGACAGGAAGTAAACATTATTGCAAACGGAGATACGTGGTTTTGCACTACGTTGATTGATATAGAAAATTTCTGTGCGCTATTCAGGCCAAAGAGGGTGATACCCATTGCACTGCCTTTTTTGTCTCTTTCATGTTATTTATTGTTTTCTTTCACTCACATTTTTTTTATTTTATTCTTTCACTTATATTTTTTTTTTATTTCGTACCTTTTTCTTTATTCTTGTTTATTGGTATTGTATTCTTGTTTATCCCTTTTTATTGGTAATTTAATGTTTCCTCTCTCTTTGATATATTTATTATATTCTGTCTCTTGTATTCCCTTATTCTTTTTTATTTTGGAAACAATTCTCATTTGAAGGTCAAGTTTAAATGTTATGCTCTGCAGACACTTATAGGTGTTCGTCTTTCTTATACTGGTATTAAATTTTCGTATTTTAGTTCGAAGAAGACTTTGCAGCAAAGCATCCATCAGCTCAAGTAACATTCCTCAGCAATTGGCCTAAAATGGAAGCGAAAATAATATTTCTAGCAGAGCAAATGTGCGTGCAGAACAAAGAACTACTGAATGTATTAAAGTCATTGGAGGTTAATCTAAATGATAAAGGTAAGAAAAATTATATATGCTCTCATTGAATTTTCATGTAAAATTTAGATACTATATGTAATTATGAAACTGGTTTCTTCAAAATTGTTTTTTAACTGTTCTCTAGTGCCTCGACAAAGTATGATTTCCTGTTTTATGCCAAAGTATGTTATCTTCCTTGAACTAGCTCTTCTCAGTTAGAGCAAATGTCCCATCTATATTTCATGGGCTTTTTTTTATTATTTTATTCCCCTTTAATTATTATTCACTATTTTAGTCACTGGCTCTGATGCTCCCATTAATTTTAGCTTCCGTTTTCCTTTTTTTTAGAACCTGACGCAGTTTCTCTGAATGCATTTTACTTCTTGATAGTCATTTTTCCATCGGTTGTCATCAAAGGCAAGTGGAAACTTTCTAGATTAGAATGCAAAGATGCATTCATTCTGTATGCTGATAATGAAACAGACTGCAATTTCAAAATTGATGCACGGCGATCCCGATTGGCAGCTCATGGTGAATGTCTCCCTCCAGTCCCAGTGTTCATAGGTCCGCTGTCTGCAGGTAGCTTTTTTGTCTATGCTAATGGAACATATTTTGAATGCCCAACACTGTTGAAATCAATAGACCTGTGTTTCAAGATATATATCACCTTGGAGGCGCCTTTCCCACCTGACTGTGTCCTACCATGGACCTTCATCGGCAAGTACATCTATGGTCTGCAATTGCAAAACGCGAAAGTCATTCCAGCCGTAGAAAACCTTGGTCATCGCTTAGAAAATTTACAATTGCCTGTCAGTGATTAGGTCAACAATGTGTCGGCCTCTGCTGATCTTTTTTATGTCATTTGTCTTAATATGAAGTTTATATGCTCCTTGGCTCAACGTTTCTCCTTGTTAAATAAACATAAGCTGTGCCATGTGACTCGCCCATTGCTGTAAAATATATGTTGTATCAGTATAAAATGAAAATATTCTGATACAAGTTGTCAATGACACACTGTCTGTTTATTAAGTTCCCTTTTTTCAAGGGATTTTTCAGTTTTTTTTTTTTTTTTTTTTCATTTCCAGTTCACGGTTCTTCAATTTAGTCTTTTCCAGTTTCGTTTTGTTTTTTGACTTTGTTTTTATTTATTTGGTTCCTGACTTCTAGCTCCCTAGTTGTTGTATTAGACTGATTTTAGACTTCATCAGGAGCTCTGCCTAAGTACTGTCTTACCTTCATTTAAATTCAATGATTTGTACTACTACACAGGATTTTTCAAGCTTCAACAACCAGACCGCAGGAGTGAGTTCTATGGGATAATACTTACAATTTTTTTCCTCCTCTGTTAATTTGATCGAAACAGGCCTCCACTCAGAGCAACTTAGTTTAGATACAACTCTCTTAATTTAGACAACCTTTATCCCCCCAAATTTTGGGGAAAATCATCCTGCCTGCCGAAATTTGGTAGAAGTTACAGACAAAATTTCATATGAATCGTTATCTCCCTTAACTTTTAGTGTTATTTTCATCCATGGCTTCCCAAGTATAAAAATCTTTAGTTACAGAGAGATTTCAGGTGCTATAAACTCCAGTTTTTACCCTCCAAGAATTAAGGCTCCCTGTAATCCTTCTTAAACTTAAGATTTTTATGTTTTTAAGGTCAAAGATGAATTCTGCCCTGCAAATTATAGAAGAAGAGACTATTTTTCATGAGTTCTGATTTCAAAATATTCCTGAAACTAAAAAAATAAAAAACATGGTTCCCCTAAAAATTGGAGGGGCTGTTGCTCTCCAACTAGACTCGCTCTTAGAAAAAAAAAGTCTGTTTTCGATCCATAAAGCACACTCCAGCAGACTGACCTTCAACCCTGGGACATCCTGTATATAATTTGGTGAATTACTTTTGATCAAGTTAAAATTATTCACTTGAATATTGTCAAATTCAACGATTTCAAATTAATTACTGTTAGTTCATGCAAATAATTTAACTATTAATCGCTCAAAAAAATGATTTCGCAATGTATTACTCCTCTATTCCAGAAATGATTTGTCCCTTTAGCTGGGACCAGCGAGTCATTTTCCACTTTTTTGTCTCTTATTTTTTCTAATTTTTTAAAATTTTCGGTATTGCACGGTTTTTCAAATTTTAAGTATTGCACGGTTCTTCAATTAGGACAAATTGGAGGTGCTCTCATTTAGTCTTATTTTATATTTTTTTAACTTTGTTTTCATTTATTGTTCATTTATTTTGTTCTTGACTTTTTGCAATATAGCACAAGAAAAGCAAGTATGAGGAATTCTACTACACTTCTAGCTTGAAGAGGACTTTTAACGTAAGCCTGGCTGATTTTGGCGCTAGTCAGAAGTGTAATTGCGCCAGACAGAAGTGTGGTTGCCCGGCCAGAGGTATGGTTGAGTAATCACATTTTTGGCTGATTCAACCGTATGTGTGGCTGGCGCAACTACACTTCTAACCGGTGCGAAATCCGCCAAGAGTGTAGTTTTAATCCTCATACTTTTTTCCTGTGTAATTGCTTTGAACAGGGTGGTTGGCGACCGGGAAAAGTCAGGGAATTTCGCCAACGGTCAGGGAATTTTTTGGGGAGCGGGTTCCTTGTAAACCTAAACCTGAAGGTTGTTGCTCAGTAATGCTTCACGGGTATTTTTTGGCTACATTAAGTGCCCTTACGTTATCGAAAAAAGTCAGGGAATTTCATTAGCAGTCAGGGAATGATGAAATAAAATGTTGCTAACCACCCTGATTGGACTGATTATAGACTTAAGTAATCAAGAATTCAGCCTAAGTGCCTTCTTACCTTTGTTTAAGTTTAATTGTTTGGATTACTTTTATTTTCTTCGGTGAGAAATTTCGTACCTTTGTTTAAGTTTAAATTATTTTTATTACTACCATATATACCTAATATTGTTATTTACTTCCTTTTGGTGACTTCTATTAATTACCAACATGAGGTTAAAGTATAGGTGAAAGTTATGTAACTTTTGATTAAGAGTGCTTTCTTGCCATTCTGTTGGGTTATGTGTGTAATAATTGTAAATCATGTAAAATTGTAATTCATCTAGCAGAAAAGAACCAAGAATTCAAATGTTGCAAGGATTATGTAATTTATTTTCTTTGCAATAAAATTACTGAAATCATGGAAACAATTACACGAACGAAGGTAATTTTCGTCTTGAGTTCATAGTTTATTGGGAGTAAAGATAAAAGTTGTTGATCAATTAACAAACGTAATTTTCGTCTTAAATTGATAGTTTATTGGGAGTAAAAATAAACCTTGTTGATCAATGTTAATATTTGGAAGGTAAGAGAAGTTATACAATTATAGCATCACTGGAATGCTCTTTTACAAAATGCAATCCAATTCATGTTTCTAAATCAAGTATTTTTTCACTTTGAATTATCTTTGCTGACCCAGATTTCACCCCCACTCTACCAATTTTTATTTAAATTTATTGTATGTTTATTTACTGCAGCTTTACTTGCTGCTTTGTTTTGTTCTGTTTTTCTTTTTTGGGGGGGGGGGGGGAGTGGTAATCTTTTCTAGGTTTTATTATTGTTTCATGTTACTTTCTCGACTTACTGTTCCTAGTCATTGAGTATTGGTTAAATTTAAGAATAAGTCTACCATTAATATCCTGAGGTTAGCCTTTTCCCCACTTGTACCTGAATTAATGTTTTTTCCTTCCCTTTTTCCTTCTTCTTTGTGAGGTGGACCGAAAAAAGTTGCATAATCTCAGTGGCGTTGGAATCTTCTTGGTTCCCTCCTGCAAATTGCAATCCAACTATTAATGTCTCTCAATCAAGGAGGTACGTTTTCACTTTGAATTCTCATTACTGACCCAGATTTCGCCCCCACTCTACCAATTTTTATTTAAATTTATTTTATGTTTACTCGCTGTAGGTTTACTTGCTGCATTGTTTTGTTCTGTTTTTTTTTTTTTTTTTTTTTTTTTTTTTTGAGAGGGGCATCTTTTCTAGGTTTTATTATTGTTTCCTGTTACTTTCTCGACTTATTGTTCCTAGTTATTAAGTCTCAGATAAATTTAAGAATAAGTCTACCATTAATATCCTGAGGTCACTTATCCTGTGGTCTTTTTCCCACGTGTACCTGAATCAATGTCTTTTCCTTCTTTTTTGTGAGATAAGACTGAAAAAAAGTTGCATTATCTCAGTTGCATTGGAATCCTCTTTGTTCCATCCTACAAAATGCAATCCAACTATTAATGTCTCTCAATCAAGGAGGTACGTTTTTACTTTGAATTCTCATTACTGACCCAGATTTTGCCCCCAATCTCCCAATTTTTATTTAAATTTATTGTATATTTACTCACTGTAGCTTTACTTGCTGCTTTGTTTTGTCCTGTTTTTTTTTTTTTTTTTTTTTTTTTTTGGAGGGGGGAGGGTTATCTTTTCCAGGTTTAAGTATCGTTTCCTGTTACTTTTTCAACTTATTGTTCTTAGGTATTAAGTATCAGTTAAATTTAAGATTAAGTCTACCATGAATATCCTGAGGTGAGCCTTTTCCGTACTTGTACCTTCATTAATGTCTTAATCTCTCTTTTTTCCTCTTTTCTTTTTTGTATAATTGGTCGTATGAACTTTTTTTTTTATTAATTTAAGTGTCCTAATGGAATGATTTGTTTTTTTAGAACATTTTTATCTCATGACAGGTATACAAACTGTAAAAAACTCACTGCTTAATTTTGTCCACATCCATGTTTCATCTTCTTTTTCTGAGAATAAATAGATTTAATTCCCTGCTAATTGTTCAATATTAGTCTTATTTTACACTGATAACTCTCCTAGGGAAAAAAGTTCCGTTTTGTTTAGGATTTTTGGATTCATTTCAGTAATCATTCAGTAAAATAGACAAACTTCTCATGATCTGCAGCAGAGACAATAATATGACCAAAATCGATGCATCTCATTTTTTCCTGAAAACAATTTATCGCAGCAAATGATTGGCGGAAGAAAAGTAGGCATGCAGTATAGGGATTGTGTTATTGCATACTTGTTTTGATGATTTGTGTATTTCTTTTGAAAAATGTGAACGACTTCAAGAAGAATCATAGCCTAACAACAGTGATCTCTGTGAAAAACAGCTACTTTTATGTACATAAAATAAGTTCATAAAATGAGTCGTTTTTCACAGGGTAGAACAGTGCGTTTAGGCTGATTCTGCTGGAGGCCATCCAAATTTTTCAAAAGCAGTAAGCACGCCTGCACAACGAGCGAGTATGCAATAAAACAATCCCTGCTCAGCATGTAGCCTACCTTCCCTATGCCGGCCGTTTACTGAAATTAAAGAAACCGTTGGTTTCAATTTAGTAAACGCGCCGGGGAGTTATGCTACATCCATGCTAGTCGGACATTGCCCATTTACTCATTCCAAGACGCTCGTTGGTTTGATTTAAGTAAACACGCCTGGGAGTTATGCTACATCCATGCTAGTCGGACATTGCCCATTTACTCATTCCAAGACGCTCGTTGGTTTGATTTAAGTAAACACGCCTGGGAGTTAGGCAACATCCATTCTGGCTGGGCGTCCCCGTTTACTAATTCTAAGGCAACAGTTGGTTTCAATAAAATAAACGCGCATTCCCGTCCAATCCGCCGTTTACTAATTTTAAACAAACCATTAACTTGAAGCCAGTAAATGCACGTGGGAGTTACGCAACTGTTTCCTATTTCTAAGTAAACAGTTTACCTAGATCAAAACGACAGATACTCACTTCAAACCAACGATAATTTCTTAAATTTAGGAAATATTTTCACGACATGGAATGTTTCCTTTTTTCAAGTAAACGCTTTCTTTCTTTAAGAGAACGTGGAGCGTTGGATTGAGAAAACACTATTTCTTAATCCAAGGTAACTCCGATGTCTTAGTTCAAACTTCCGTTTCTTGTCGATACTTTTTAAGTATCCAGTTTACTTGGTCTAAGACGGCTCCACCTTGTATAAAGGAAACATTTTTTTCAGTGAAGACTCTATCGTGATAATATAAAATCCCCCGGAAGATTTTTTAGATATTTTTTTTT
>NW_017550156.1:0-21490 GCF_001854935.1 Bemisia tabaci | reverse complement strand
TCAGAGAGAATTTCGTCGAATGATCACTACGGCCATCTCTCATCCAGTTGGAGAACTTATACTTACCTTTGATTAAAAAATTCATGAACCATAGAGTTTTTGGAAATTGAGTACACAATATTATTGTGAAAGATTTTTGAGGTTGAGTCTTTGTTTTTGTGAAAGATTTTTGAGGTTGAGTCACATTCTCAAAGTATCAAAAGTTCTACAGTTTCATCGTGTTTCCTCCTAACTTTATCAGCTTATGAGCAATGGCTCCTAATTTACTCAACTCCTCAGCAGGCCAAAACTCTGTACCTCTACAGATACATATGAGAATCATGCGTTTCAACGAAACCTACGAGTCCTGCTTATCATCACTCAGGAACCACCGATCTTTTCTGCAGGTGTCATGGACCATTCATGACAAATACTGTTGCAACCACCCTTATCCTAGGTACATATCTATGCATAGTAATTCTAGTGATCAGCTCCATACTCACAATGTAATTTCTGTAAAATACAGTTGGACGGTGGAATTACCAGACCCCGTATCTCGGTTTGCGACGTTGTAGACTTCCTTTCATACTTTCTCCTTTATACGGGAAACCAACCAACATCAATTTATAAAAACTTCTGCAATTTTTCTTCTCTGTGCAAAGAAAACTCTGTGAAAACCAAGGAGGAAAAATGATTTGTTCTCTGTCAAAAGAATAAAATGGGAGCGGAGATTTTTAAGCACCGCAAACGAGATACATGGTCTGCTAGTTTCACTGTTGACTTGTTACGATATACCTATACCTACAATATCCCTACAGATTACATTGAAGATATTACTGTCCCTGTAACAGTGACTGATTCGAATGTTATCACAGTAGAGGGTTTCAGATATTTGGGTCAGCATGGTTTATTAATTACACAGAACGTAAGTTACCTTTATAAATTAAGGCGTAGAGGCAACTTCTGCCTTTGGTTGGCCAGAAATTTGTGTAAACGCATTTACATTCCTAAAATTTATGAGAAATTCCGAATCTACTAAATGAAAGCGAGGATTTCAGGAGAACATGATTAATAATTTGCTGTCAGAAGGAAAACTGCGGAAGGAAAGTGGGAAAGATTTTTCACAAAGGCTCAACATAATATGAGGAGGAAAAAATGAATGTAATTTCCGTTTACCCTGGTTATAATTCTGGTATTGTAAGAATTCTCTTTCTCTATTTACGTAATTACGTATTAGATTATTGTATTGTATGAAATCCTGTTATCACGAAGACAGAGTATCATAGAGCATAAACAATAAACATAGGAAAGGTTGTGTCTGATCATGAGTCATTAGAAGGTTTTAGCGTAGTGTGCTGCAACCTAGCGGACACATGGTGCCTTCGATTCGCGAAAAGTTACCTTCAGTACTCACAATCAGTTGCAGTTGATTGATTTCGTTTATTGTCTCATCATTTACCTATTAATATTTATATTTCGTTCATTTATTTACCTATAATATTTTTTACGTGTCCAATTAGGGCATCATTAAAACAATTAATTTGGCCTCGTTAAGTGATACGTTCATCTTTGATACATTTTCTTCAAATGTTCTAGAAAAGTTATTTTTTTGGAGCCGTAATAGTTTTTTCTGTTTTTATGAGAAATCGAGGATTTTTTATGTATTAATATTTCGGTACTTAAGTAATGGATCATTATTTTTCTTATGGATCTTGGATTTTTTTTCGGGGGGGGGGGGAGGAAGCACAATTTTAGATGTTTTAATTATTGCAAATTTTAACATACTCAGTTAATAGGTAGTAAATTAAATCTGGGACTCATTAAAATTGCGCTCACCGCTGAGCGCTTCTCTAATACCCACGTATTAGAGCTTTCCCGCTTGTTTTTCATTGTAACTTTGCAGTGTTTCATTGAGGGAACAACGATTCATACTGCGCCCTCAACTCTTTTTCCTCCATACTCGTGGCAACATACACATATGTATGTAAGCTATCGCTCGTTGCGACCATATCGAAGTGGCTTTACAGCCGACTGCGGGAACAATTCAACGCAGAGCTGGAAGTTGGAAGTGCGAGTCGGTGCTAAATAAAGCCAAATCGGCGAGAACATCGACCACAACTGGGAACAGGATTTATACGACCACCGTGACCCAATCCCCTCACGCCTCTTCTCCACCAGAATGGATGTTGATCCCCACCCACGCAAGATACCCACGACTTTTTTTATCGTCATCGACGGACGCCTACGGGTAGATTTGAGTGGACGATGTGACTGTCTCGCTACGGAAGCTGTGCCTGCAGGCTGGAATCAGCGTCCTCACCGAGAAAAAGATAGGTAGAATTTACCATTCCTTCACGCTGTATTGCACACAGCGTGAATGGACTACTAGACAAAGTACGAATTTAAACAATCTGATACATGTTTCTTAACCAGAATTTTACGTAAAACACGATGCATACAACGAAAATTACTGAGCAACTCATAACGAAGATATTAACGTTTTTATTTCACATTGGTAACGAGGAATTTGAACTGCCCGCTCACAAGAAACTCAATGCTCTACGTGAGTCAAATCGCGCACTGCAACTGTTTCAGCAAGCTTCTCAATCGAGCAATGTCCATTTCCCATCTTGTGTTCTTCAAACTAATGGCAATTTGCTAAAGCTGAGCCAAAGCGTCAAGATTGAGGTTGCCAGATTTTTATATCGCAGAGACTGCCATGATAACGTTTAGCGCACTATGTGAATCACGTAGAGCATTGAGTTTTCATGAGCGGGTGGTTTGAATTCACGCGTCAAGAATCATTAAAATCTTTGAAAGGAGTTGATTTCGGTAATTTTCATTGTGCGCGTCGTATTCTACGTAAAATTTCAGTTAAGAAACATGTATCAGAATGCTGAAATTCGTACCTTGTCTAGCGGTCCATTCTAAGTCGAATCTGCCGGAAGAATGACCAGTATATAGTAACATTTAACCTTTTTCTGGCAGAGTTGACTCTGATATGACGCTGTGTGAAATACAGCGTTAAGGAATGGTAAATTCTATTAATATTTTTCTTTTTTTTTCAGTGTACGCTTGCCTATGCTCTCACGTAAAATTAAAGCATTCTCTTCGTTCGCAAGGGACCCAAGTTGATGAAATACGTAACACTGACTATCAGCTCTTTGCTATTGCGAGGAAAGGTAGCAATGTTAGGTTCAACCTGAGAATACAACTATTTTAACTTCGGTGTGTTGCACGGTATCACGCGCATTTGAAGGCGTTTTATATTGGTCGGACGGCGACTTATGGAGAGAAGAGTCCTGATGTGTTGACTCGAGTGCTGTTTTTGCACCGCATACGCCGAATACGAAATGATGAGTTATTTTCATATACGAAGAACCTCGTGGGGTATACGAGAACGTTTGTAACGAAACTCAAATCAATCATGCAAAAGATGCTCGTATGAAAAGTTGGATGGGTAATTCTGATTCAGATGGTTTGGTAATCTAGACACTGACGGCCATTTCTGTCACAACCCGCGGTCGACCGCTCGCTTCGACCCGCGTTCGAAGTGTCTGGATCCGTATATGAAACTGATAGTTGGCGATTAATTCTGAAGCGGAATCTCGGCTACGCCGAGAAAACAAAGACTCGACGCAGGACGAAAAGCATAATTACTTGCGGCGATTGTTGCTAAATTGGTCCGCGGCGGCGCTGTAGTCGCGGCCAACTTTCCCGCTGAGTTGCCGATTTTCACGCGGAAATTCGTCCAGAGCGCCTAAACTGGTAGAAAATCCACCCCTCCGCGGCAACGCCCTTCCCCTAAAAGCGACGTCAGTGGGTGCGGACTCTGGGAAGGGGGGTGGGGGGGTCAAATGCAGTGCAAAGGCGGCGCAACAATACTTCTTTCGCGCTACATAGATGTTCACTCAGCAGCCTTTGTTTGAGGCAACTTGAGACGCCCGGCACGCCCCCCGGTTCGTAAACGCACCCCCTCCCCCGATCGTCCCTGTTGCCAGACCACTCGAAATTTCGTTCAAATCCACGAGGACCGCCCACGTATTTGAGTTTTAGGGGGGTCACAAAATATTTCCAAATGAGAGATGTGACCTGTGACCACTACTCTTTTGATTTGCAAATTTGGGAAAGTTTAATAGTTTCATGAGTATTCTTATAAAATCCCTGTTGTTCTCGATTAAAAATGTGTTACTTCTTCAATTCTTGGTTTTTCCTTCTCATGAACTTCGTCAAATTAGCTGCGTATGAGGTAATAATGTAGTGAACACCTTTTCATAAACCTTCTTTATCAATTTTTGGAGACGGTCAATCCAAGAAACGGGTTATTTGGAAGGAAAATGGAACATTTTAAAATAAAGACTTGGTCATTTCTTCAAAATGCACACCTTTCAATCCAAGAATTTTAACGGTGAAGCTTTCGTCACTTCTGACTAAAGTGAAAAAAGTCGCAATTTCATAATTTTCGATATATTCCAATGGCGTGGCATGCTTTGCGATATATCGATTGATCGGTCATTTACACCTATGGAAACGTATCGATAAACAGGGTGTTCGCAGCGAACACCTAATACACAATAATCAACAATAATCGATTCTTTACCATAGGATTAAAGGGCATAACAATCGATATATCGCAATTCACGCCACGCCACTGATATATTCCGGGGTGGAGCGGGAACACACGGATCTCAGGACCCCTATAATGTTTGTATTTCCGTCTAAACGAAATGTCTATATGTCTTCCCTTCTGTTTTCTTCTTCAAGAAAATGTTTACATCTTCAGTATTAAGGGATTAAATCGACTTCTTTTTTTAAATTTTTGGAGCAGAATCACTAAAATCCCAAGGAAGCTCTAAACATCTTACAAACGGACTTTCTTCAAAGTTCACTTAGAACTCGAGGCACGGCGGCAACAGCGCGTCGGAACTTAAATTGAGCAAGCTCCCGCGCAACAAACTTGAACCCGCAATCCTGAACTTTGGAACTCGGCTTCCAGAGCCGACTCTTTAATCTTCTGAGTTTACACTTGTATAATATCCAATTCATTAACACGGCATAGATATTCCGGGCGGGAATGCGAGAATGCGTACATTCGGGGCCCGCACAGCGAGCGGCGATTAGAGCCTCTTTGAGCACTGCGCAGCGCGGCCCACGCTGTAGAAATTAAACTATTTAAGATTACATTATACCTACCGCTTTCGCAGCCAGCATTCTCCTGGTCGCCCGGCGAGCGGTGCAAAGATTGTAGTTTACGAAAACTTTTGATCTCCCTCGCCCGCCATTACGCTCCGCGCTTTTGCCGGACCAGCCGCGAATCAACTCCATTTAAGTAGATTTTGTACGTAGTTGTGCACGATTTGGCAAGGATGCTTGAGCGTGCGGAGCCCGAAAGAGTTGTAAATTCGGGCTCTCTTGCCTTGTTCTGTTTTTCTTCGACCTGATTGTGGAGCCGGAAATAACAAGACGCGAGTTATGCTCGGCTATGCTCACCGACAGATTCGTAAATCACCCGCGGCTGGCGCAATATGAGACGAGCTGCTCGAAGCGGAACTTTAAGGAATTTTGATAATTCTGCTAGGGAGCGCTATTTTCGAAGCGGCATTGTTCGTCCGCGCTAGTTACGTGCACCGGGCGCGCAACAATATAAACATCCCCGCAAATTGTAAAGATGTGAGTCCTTTAATCGCAAAATTCCAAAATTCTAGTCTATTTATATATTTTACGAGAGCCATTTGGAGGGTCATGTAGAGTTTTCGTATGAATACCTAATTGAGGCGTTGGGTGTACTGAAAAAATAACATAGTAGATTTTACCATACTGTGACACAGTGATACGAGTATGGCAATAAACACCAAACTCTTTGGTAGAATTTACCACATTGTGGTAAGTATCACCGAAGTTGCGGTGAATACTACCATAATTCGGGGTATTTTCACTAAATAGTATCACTGTGTAAAGAATCAAGTAGACATATCGTAGATTAAACCTTATTTGTTTCCAGGTGTAGGAAGGGTTTTTCTTGATTGCGTGTTCCAGAATATTTACTGCTAGTTTATATTTTAGAGAGGAAACGAAGGGATGAATTTTCTGAAATTTTTTGTTTTCACCATTATGAAATCATAAAGAAAATTCAGTAAAAAATTTTGCAAATTCCATGCATTTGCTGTAATTATAGAGGATGAAACGTGGACGGAGATCCTAAGACACCGCAACTGGTTAAATGGATATGATACCTCTAAAATGTCGGTTTCTTCAGCCATAAGCTGAATACGACATGATGCTTTAAAACTTTTTCCAGATTTCCTTACATGTTTAAGAAATAAACTTACACTCCACAAGAGTATCCTCAGACTCCAAGTCAGAGTTTGCTTAGTTTTCCTAAAGGTCGGGAATGGGCGACTAGACAAGGTCTGAACTAGGAAAAAGCGTCACATATTTCCTCTTCAAAATCTTACGTAGACAATTTTTCACACAGCAGCAGTTCGGATATCAACTCCTGTATGGACGAGATACTAATTATTATGTTTAACACAGATCAAATAGAAGTTGGATCATAAAAATGACATCATTAGCATTTTTGCCTTTAAGTAATGTTAATTTTAACACTTATGTCTTGTTTAGAAACTGACTCCAGACTTCCTGTTGCGTGATCCATTTTCTCGTGAATTTTACATGAGGAAATTTAACATGTAACGTAATATTTTTCATACTTTTCTTTAATTCATACCTTGTCTAGTGGCTCAATTGGCAAATTATCTGCATTGTGATCAGGCTGATCTAACTGGTTCTACTAAAGTTCACCGACGCATTATCAGCTTTTAAGTTAGTCAAAGTCTAGGTGACTCCATGCCGAGAGTGCTCGAACGAATAAAAATTTAGAAGAAATACTCTAAAAATATCGCCCGAACACGCGTAAGAACGTGATAGAATAGTGGTAAGTCAACACTATTCAGACTTACGTTTCTACACATTATTAGTCGACGCAGAAGAGTGCCCTAGTTTGAAGACTTCTTCGGTACCATTAGCATAGAATATTTAGAAATTCCTAGAGTTCCGACTCCGTTCCAAAATTAGGATCCCATCACCTGGAACTCACGGCAGAGTTCTGGAAAGCTCTCAATAATATAAAGTTTGCCAGTCTTGAGGGACAGTGCTAAATGCTATGCTAATAGGATTAAAATTGACGAGAGAGGGAAATTCGCCGAAAAGTAATGCGGGATCTATAGTTTCCAAGTCTTGTTACGGGTGTCAAAACATTTACCGAGTAAACCAGATTGAAATAAAAGAAGTTTTGTTGAGTAACCTTGCAGAACTGACCCTGTTATATTTTTAGCCATTATTGACTCTAATTTTCTCTGAAAAATGTATTTGTAACAGTTTTTTAACTGCTGCCATTAATAGGCGAATAATGATAGAGACCCTCGAAACCTTTCATACCACCACAGAGCTTGGTTTGGAAGTCCTTAAAATACTTCGTTTTTGTCTTCACGGACGAATCCGGTACAAACATTACCTGACTCGGAAGATGTAGACGCGCAAGAAAAAGAGAAGGAAAAAGGAAGGAAATGAGGAAAAAGATGTATGTATGTATGAGCAGCTTTTACGGCGCGCTAGGGCGTTCTGCGACGCCTATTCTCCACAGGAATCTGTCATGGTAGAGATCCTCCGGAAGGTGGCATCTCTCCATCCCTTCATGGATGCCCTCTACCCACCGTTTGGCTGGACGCCCTCTCCGTCGCCTACCTGGGGGAAAAAGATGAAGACCAAAAAAAAAAAAAAAGTAAAATAGAAAATCCCTTTTTATATTTTTCATCCACCTCTTAATACTTATTTCCCTCTTTTTCTCCTCTCTTTTTCACCGCATCTTTTCAGTGCTACTTCTTTTTTCTCTTCTTCCAATTTTTCCCCGTCTCTTTTTCATCGTCTTGTACTTCTTCTTATTCATCTCATTTTCCTGTGATCCATTCAATATTGCACCCTCATCTGAAACGTCAAATGTGGAACTACAAAAACGCGTGCCTCGATTTGTGGCACTGCCTAAATTTTTCAGAGTTGCCACAGAATTCAGAAAATGAAATTTCCTGACATTTCCCTGATTTTCCTGCCACATTTTGGTGGAATTCCCTGACAATTGAAGATGTGCGGATGGTCATTAAGGCATAATTGAAAATGGTTTTCAGGCAAAATTTGTTGTTCGAAACCTCAAACGCATTCTAGAAAGCGAATGAAGGTGATTTGACAACTTTTCCCTGACATTTTCGTCATTATCGTCATTTTCCCTGACATTTCCCGCACTGGAAAAAAACCACATTGGATCTAGAGTCTAGACTCTTGTAAACATTGACAAGAAAAAATACTCTTGATTCAATCGGATTTTTGCTTGAATCAAAACGAAATCCGCTTAAATTAAATGGCTTGGTTCTTTATTTAAGGTAGATTCTGATTGAATCAAGATTACTTTTTCTTGTTGATGTTCCTAGATCCAATGTGTTCTTTTTCCAGTGTGACGTTTCCCGGTTTTCCCGGAGTTTTTAAAATTCCCTGACATTTCCCGGTTTTCCCTGACAGTGGCAACCCTGTCGTAAGACTCGAGTTTGTAAGTCTATGGATAGACCACAATCAAGACAATAATTCCTAGTGCAAATCTTGGCTCCCTCCATCACGCGGGTGGCAAAGACGCGCTCGGAGCGCCCCCTGTGTGACGCGCCTGAAAATACGTTGGCAAACAATTAGCACGCCCAACTTCCCGCGAGTTGAACCCTTTCAAATTTATCCGCCGAGCGACTAACGTACAGTCTCACGAGGGATGCGACTCTCCGAAAGCGTGTGCATGTGTGCGTCTCGGTGACGCGCGCGGGGGGGAGGGGGGTTGCCCCGGCTCCGCGCAGACATTCCGCTTACGAAGTTTGCACGCTATTTATTTGTTTACGAGTTGACGAAAACTTAAAGTGCAAGAGCTTTGATGTTGGGAGCAGGGAAGTAAAAATGTTTATTGAAGATAAAAAGGGAATAATAGAAAGGGACGGGTTTGACGTGAATACGAAAGTGGGTTTATCAGGGCGGCCTCGCGGTTGTCGGCTCGTTGGCCCCGCCCCCGGAAGCGGGTGCCACAGCCGAGACCCGTCTTCCGCCCGGATGAGAAACTTACTTTTAATGTCGGGGACACTACGCCAAACTCGGGACCGTAGTGTGAAGGAATCCAGTCGTTATGTGGATTGCATTTTGCAAAAAGGAACCACTAGCATTGCAATGATGCTAAGATTGTGCAACTTCATCCTTTGCAATAAAATTGCGGAAATTGTGAAAAACTATGAAATTTAGATGGTAATTTTTGTCTTAAATTTACAGTTTATAGCGAGTAAAATAGAAACTATTAAGAGATAATCGGGGTTTTCCTCCAAGACAAAAGAAGTTGCACAATCTTAACAACATTGCAATGCCAGTGGTTCCTTTTTGCAAAATGCAATCCATGTGTACGACCTAGACTTATATTTTGTCATATTTAAGTCGAAAGCAAATAGTCAAATCGGGCAGTTGGTCAAATGCCTAGGCAAATAGTCAAATATTCTTACTTAGATCGAGGGTTTGATTTTTTACCTTAATTTTAGACAAAATAATTCGTTGCTCCTGTAAAAAAGGATTCTCTCTTTAAAAATATGCAGCAGAAAATAGTATTTTAAATGATTTTAAGATCCTAAATGCACATTTCTCATGAAATTTTCACCACGTCATAAAACTTAGAATTTGTAACATTTTAACATTAAAATGTACCAAAGGCATGTAAAAAGGAAGGAACAAGGGAAGTTCGCGGATTTGAATGCTTATTCTTCCCAAAACATTGAGAACCGGTGACCTCTTTGCCATAAATTTACAAAATCCGTAGACTATCAAAATTTGACTACCGGCCTGGGCATTTGATAAAACGCCTGATTTGACTAATGACTAATTTGACTAATTCATTAACTTACAGGACTGTTTTTTCTTTCTTTCTTTTGGTATTATTCAATGATATCGACATTGAATTTACTCGTGATAACAATCTTTAAGAAGAAAGTTGTGCCACGATGCATTTCTAAATTACATGTTGGCCAAACAGTGAGATTCAGTACATGCACGAAAAGCGGCACGGCGCACTCGAGCAACTATTCGTACTCTCCCCTAGTAAAAATAAAATGCCCTTAGTGCGTTCGGAGTGCACTCCGAACGCACTAAGTGTGTAGTGTGAGAGTGGGTGCGCTTCGAGTGCACTCGGGGTGCACTCGAGGTGCTCTCGAGGTGCGTCCGAGGTGTGTCCGAATCCACCGACGGGTCGAGGATACCTTTCCATTGTATCCGCGCCGGGTTCTTACCTGGCGGCGTGACCCTTGATGATCTACTGGTGGCGAATAATTTGCGAACCAATTTTTTTAATATTTGAAAATTGTCCGTTTATTTCGACGGATTCGGATTCAGCTTGCAATCCTGATGAAAAATATGTATACTTTTGAGTAGATATATTGGTAAGTTCGCGATCCAGAAATAAAAAAAATGCAATGAGAAGCATTTTAGAAGCGCGGAAGAAATTCGCGAGTTTTGTAATTCAATAACTTATAGTTATACTTACTTTTAACTATACATATTTTTCATCAGGATTGCAAGCTGAATCTGAATCCGTCGAAATAAAAGGAAAATTTACAAACGTTAAAAAAATTGGTCCGCAAATTTTGGGCTCCCAATAGACTTGAGGACCGTAGACAGGTAAAGACCCGGCATCGACACAATGAGGAGAATGCCACGGTGAGCCAGGCCTGGATCCAGGAGCTCCTCGCCGAGATTTAGACGTTGATTCTATGTTTGCCCAAAAATGTTCTAATTTTTACGGCGTCTAATTTGACTGCCCAGACTTATACATGTATTTTCGGCTTCGAATGAAATGTAATGGCTCTCTTGTTAAAACTTTTAAATTTCACGCCGAACTCAATGATCGCATCGATAATTACCGAATGCGACTCTTTAGTGAAGCATTTGCGTTGTTTTCGTTTGACGTGGGAACTTTCCCGCTTATCAAGTCACCACAGCATTGATTTTACGATAGAAATGTGCAACATGAGAATCCTCAACATTTTCCGTTTTTTTACGTTACTGTTATTATTTAGTGAAAATCGGTTCAATTGATCGAATCTACTGAAGAAAAAGTTAAATCAATTTAATAACTTATCCAAGAGATGCACCTGTTGGCCGATGGTGCGCTTTATGAAGCACTTAACACGTTAGCCATATATTTTGCATGGGGTGGGGTGATTTCCAAATAATAACGCAGAATTATGTTTCTTTGGAGAAATTTTCCTTCAAGGAGGAGGGGAGTGCAGACTGCAGACCCTCTGGACCAGGCCTCTTTCACGTCACGTCACTAAGCAAAAAAAATAAAAATGACCCAATCCGAGGGAAGTTTCCTTCGTTGAGAGTACTCTCTCTTCTATTCTCCTCTTATTACGATTGTGCTCACTGCCTCCTCGACGAATGTTGATGAGCTAGGCTAAAATTTTTTCGGATCAACCTCTCACAGCCAATTTTTCGATTTTCAAGGGTAGCACAAGCGGGAACGGTTCTTGTAGACACCCCAGCGGTAATTTCAAAAAAATGGTGAAAATATTATTTTGTGCTACTGGGTAGTGCCTTTGGATTTTACGCTGTCCGAGGAGCGGCGCTGCGCTTTGGACAGGAACGGTGCCCGACCCGCCTTTGTTTATGTAACCATGAGTCGAGCGACCGGCGACGACGTGACGGGGCTGCTGGTGCGAAGGCGCGTCGCGGATCGCGGAGAGGGTTGGGCCAAACACGGCGGCTTTCTCAGTCTCACAGTGTTCGGTTTCGAGGTCCAGGGGAAAACCCTCGCGGCGACGACGCGGCAAGCGCAAGCCGCCTGCCTGAGAAAATCCAACCCTCTGGTCAGTGGCCGGCGACGGCGGCAATTCTACCCTTGACTTGGCGGCTCTGCGGCGGCAGGTCTACCTTTGGTTCGGACCTGAGGCCGCAGCCCTTCTCGGCTCGCCCAGTGTTGAAAAGACCGGAAAAACGGGCGTTTTTGACTCGGGCGAAATTTTGCTCTGCGAGTGAGAAGGCCCATATTCGCACGATGGAATGGGACGTTTTGGCTCACGACAGTTTCAGCGAAGATAGCAGAGTCGAGATAAAAATTCAAACTTATTCGAGCTCATATCGCTTCTTGGTTGAAAAACAATGGTCGGTAGAAGCTTTTAAATTTTATTAAGGAATTTAAGTTATAAAATATAATACCATGAATTTCGAACTTATTGAGAGCAACAGGGGGAACTCTATGATCGTGTATTAAGAAAGGGAGGGCCCTCAAGTCTGGTCTAACATAGCGTTGCGTCGTAGACATATGTAAAGCAACGATTTCCGCCAACTCAGGAAAAATAATCTCGACATTACAGAGCAAAGCACAGCACGAAGAAAACAGCATAAAAGGGCGCGAGCCGCAAAGGGTCGTTTTTTTAGCACCACGCTTCAAAAAAGGGTTGGGAATGGCAACAGCCGTGAGCAAGCTTGAGATAAGGCTGGAAACAAATCAAAGGCGTCTTGAGAGGTTTTCCGATTTAAAGCTACCAAGGAAGGCAACTAGGTATTTAATTTACGGATATATAATTAACTAGATAGTTGTAATTTTTTTAATCCTTCGCACTGTCACGTCGACTTTAGCAATGTTACAGAAAAAGGAAAGCTGGCCACAGAAACGGAGGAGGAGACCAAATGTCAATTTCGTTGTTTTTAGAAACATTTTAGTGTAAAAATTAAAATTTACACAGCTTAAAAGTTTAGAAAAGTGTTGGAGTTTTTGGTATGACATACATCTTGGCTTCTGTAGTAAAAAATGCCGCGACTCTAGCCGAATGCACCGAAAGTATAGTAAGTTTTTCCAGATGTTTGAATATCTTTACCATTCAGTATCACTGTATGAAAAATCAAGTAGACTCATGATAGAATTGACCGTACTTCTGGTAAAATTTGCCGTAATTTTTTTTTGTACCTCGAAAGGAACGGTCCAAAATCTTGTGAAAAACAGTGTTTCATTATTTTTTAGCAGAAAACTGATCATAATACTGTCTTTGAATTCTTGGGTAGTGTTTTTGAATGAGAGGAGAAAATTTGCAGAAACTGTCAAATAAATTTAGTTGGTCCCTTTTCCCATATAAAATGAAACGCGAGAAGAGATTTACAAAGTCGCGGTTGGAGGTACGTAGTTTTTTAACTTAAACCATCGGAATAATTCTTCTCACTAAATCTTGCTCTCAATTTTTCGGATAGCCTCTTTTATTAAAACAGGAAGTTAACAGTAAAAATCAATACACCAAATTCCTGTTCTTTTCATAATATAGGGCACAATTTGGCACTCAACGGTCAATCATCAACATTCTCATACTTGCATAGGTTGGAGTAATCATCAATCGCCCCTTGCGGAAATCGGATGGCTATGTTTGATCAGTTTTGCCATCATTCAGAAAATATGCATGAGGAAGAGAGGATGCCAAATTACTCCATTTTATTGGCAAGTAACAGTCATGCGCAGGAATGGTGACTGGAACTCGAAAGAAAAAGGCAACGACGTTCAGTTTGGAAATGAGCGAAAGTGAAGGGTTGAGTCCCGTCAGCACGGCTGATTGAAAGAAAGAGCAAGTGAATATTTCGCGTCTCCTAGCGGTCCGTGACACCCTCTCACGGCCAAGATTCTATTGTCAGCCCCCGCGCCCTACACCTACATCCATCTCACTTCAACTAACTGTCTCTCCTATACTTACATCTGCAAGAAACATTTGGCAAAATACTGTGCTCTCAAAAATGGATTAATTGAATCATTTTACGGTTTTTCCTTAATTTTAAATAAGTGTTTAAGTACGCCTGCGTGCGTTTTTTTTTATTATTTTCTTTAGTATTTGAGTTTTTCAACAATTTGTCCCTTTGATGGATATCTCAAAAACATAAAGGTTTACCGCCCTCATAAGTATAAGATACTTACGATCTATAAACATTATGACCTCCCTCTCTTCCCCGGCCCATTTCAATGAGACAGTTTGCAGTTTGCAGTTTCTCTAGAATGTTGTAAAGTCCTCAAAACCAGTTGAGGCTCTTGTTTCCTTTATCCATTGATATCAAAATCGAGATCAAAAACTTAGTCGATAGACGCATTTTTATGGAGGCATTATAATTTTACATGGGCTTGCATATTGTAATTAGTATCAGAAATTGCATTTTATGGGGTACACTTTCCCATGAAGCAACATTTTTCTAGATCAGTAAGAAATTTCATTTTTTAAAAGAGAAACCACTCTGCAATATCACGAAGAAAAAAGCTCCGAGTGGCTCAATTTTTTTTTCAAAATAAACGACGAAAATTTACAATTTGAGCCCTGAGCGTGGCTTATAAAAACTGTAAATATTCTCTTTTTCTTGTACCTAATATTATACATCAGACTGTCATCACTTACTGGAAAAAAAACACATTGGATCTAGAGTCCAGACTCGTAAAAACATTGACAAGAAAAAGTACTCTTGATTCCATCAGATTTAAGCTTAAATCAAGAACCAAGCCTCTTAATTTGAGCGGATTTCCATTTGATTTAAGCTTAAATCTGATTGAATCAAGAGTCCTTTTTGTTTTCAAGAGTCTGGACTCTAGATCCCATGTGTTTTTTTTTTTTTTTTTTTTTTTTTTTTTTTTTTTTTTTTTTTTTTTTTTCCAGTGAGCTCCAGTGTTTGATGGAAAATACTGTGGGGTGTCTTTTAGTTGCAAAATATTCGCCATTCTTTAGTCTCGGATGTCACAGCAATGAAGACCCCTCATTTTACTTTT
Organism: Bemisia tabaci; assembly: GCF_001854935.1. Classification (NCBI taxonomy): domain Eukaryota; kingdom Metazoa; phylum Arthropoda; class Insecta; order Hemiptera; family Aleyrodidae; genus Bemisia; species Bemisia tabaci. The sequence continues at coordinate 6,663 of NW_017550156.1, read as the reverse complement.
TCCTATTAAATTATATTTTTAAATTTTTTTTTCAATCATTTTGTATTTGCACACACACGCACACAAATTACAATCACGCAAGTGTGCAATTCATGAAGCATTTCTGTACTTTGCCGCACCTACTTTTCCAATGTCTCGTGCAAGTTCTTGCACCACTGATGCTGGGATCGGAAAACTCGGTCTAATGCAAACATTCCCCTTCTAGGCTCCTGTGGCACGGCTCATACGTATTTGGGAGTATTTGGGAGAAGAAAAATTGACTCACCGACGACCGCGACTGAGTGCGTCAGACACCGACACTGGAAAACATCCCTTTTCCCGCAGCGCCGTTCGGTTCGGTCACTGTGATAGCAGGAGCCAAGGAGCCTATACTGTCGTGCCAAGGAAAAACGCCGTATGAACCTTCAGGCGTCTCAAACTTTCCGTCGGTGAATCATAAATTCTCGGGAAAATTGTTGAATATTTATCTTCCGATTTTTTCTATAATTTTCTTCGCAATTTCACCTACAGTTTTTGAAACTTTCAAGAAAGGATATTCATTGCGTTCCTCAAAACTTAACATTACATCGAAGGAAATTGTCAACACTAGAATATTCATTCGGCGCGAAATATGAATGTTTTAACAAGAGAGCCATTACATTTCATTCGAAGCCGAAAATACATGTATAAGTCTGGGCAGTCAAATTAGACGCCGTAAAAATTAGAACATTTTTGGGCAAACATAGAATCAACGTCTAAATCTCGGCGAGGAGCTCCTGGATCCAGGCCTGGCTCACCGTGGCATTCTCCTCATTGTGTCGATGCCGGGTCTTTACCTGTCTACGGTCCTCAAGTCTATTGGGAGCCCAAAATTTGCGGACCAATTTTTTTAACGTTTGTAAATTTTCCTTTTATTTCGACGGATTCAGATTCAGCTTGCAATCCTGATGAAAAATATGTATAGTTAAAAGTAAGTATAACTATAAGTTATTGAATTACAAAACTCGCGAATTTCTTCCGCGCTTCTAAAATGCTTCTCATTGCATTTTTTTTATTTCTGGATCGCGAACTTACCAATATATCTACTCAAAAGTATACATATTTTTCATCAGGATTGCAAGCTGAATCCGAATCCGTCGAAATAAACGGACAATTTTCAAATATTAAAAAAATTGGTTCGCAAATTATTCGCCACCAGTAGATCATCAAGGGTCACGCCGCCAGGTAAAAACCCGGCGCGGATACAATGGAAAGGTATCCTCGACCCGTCGGTGGATTCGGACACACTCCAGAGGCACCACGGACGCACCTCGGACGCACCTCGAGTGCACCCCGAGTGCACTCGAAGCGCACCCACTCTCACACTACACACTTAGTGCGTTCGGAGTGCACTCGGAGTGCACTCCGAACGCACTAAGGGCATTTTATTTTTACTAGGGTCTACTTTTCTCGACGCCTAGTCTCATTTGAGGCTGTGTTGGCTTTTTGGCCGTTTTTTTGTTGTGTAATTGCGTTTTTCTGTTTGGGCATGATTCCGATCAACACGAAATTTTTTCTGTATCTTATTGGATGTATAACTTAAGAAAAGAGGCAATTTTTGTTTGTGTCCTCGTTTCCATACGTCACCTAGCGCGAAAAAAGGAAAAAAATGATTTTTTTAAAAAAATTTACGAATTTTTTTAGTAGCTAAAATATTATCCGATGATGATGAATTTTTTTCTGCAAACACTAAGCTAATTGATGTAGATTCTGACAAATTTTGGTTCAATTCTAACGAAAATTACGAAAGTTATGAGGAAAAGACGTTAGCATAGTCAAAAATAGCCCCAAAAAGCGGTTTTTGGGGGTCTGAGGGGGGGTGGTGGGGGTTGGGGGGCTAAAATTCCCCAAAACCTAAGTTTTAGGACACCCTTGATGCATTAAAATGGTTAAAATAAACATCCGTCACAAGGGCATTTTGACATGCTTATCCCGGGATACCCAGGGACCCGGAGCCGGCTCCGGCTCCGGGCTCCGATTGAGAGCCGAGCCACGCACGGAGCATCGGGCTGATGAGCCGTCCTCTGCCAGCGGAGCCGCCTGGGCCGGAGCCGAGCATGTAACACGGTCGGCTCCGGCCGGTAGCTGGCTCTGCGCGAGGCAAGCTCCGTTTCAGAATTCGGAGCTTCGCTGAAACGGAGCCGGCTCCGCTCCGGTTTCGGTCTGTATCTCGGACTATGACTTCCCCCGCCCCCCCCTCCCCGCCCCGCTCTTACTTATCGCAACCTTTTTATCCCTCTCCCTTCCTTGTACGCACAATCCATCGCATCCTCAATGCTTTTACTTTCTGTCATTTTTGTTTTTCACCCATCACCCGGCTTCCTGGTCTAGGCACTTTAGTGTGATAAGGCGGCTGTCTATTCCACACAACATTTTGTTATTCCCTCGGCCCTTGGCCACTCCAGTGACTCCCGTGCCTTCAACAGCATTTCATGCTTGAATTTTCTATCACCTTTCTTAGTGAGCTCAAGCTCATCATGGACCATCGCACGACTCAGATTATCGTCCGGATGGCAGCTGCTTATGCGTGTTGCATTGCTTTTACAAGTCTTATCTTGTAATCGCAGTAAATCCCCCGACCCCACGAGGAAAAATATATTGTTATTAAAAAAAATACTATTAACAATCCTTACAAACGTTTGTGTGGATAAGGACCGTTCAAGTTATATTAAGTGAGCTATTTTGGCCGACTTTTTAACAACCACCACCACCACCACCCCTCCCCCCCCCCCCCCTCCCCGCGCGCGCGCAAAGTAAGCGCCCGTATGGCAACCTGCCCCCCCCCCTCTTCCCTTTGAATATTGCAGGATTGGCCACACTCCCTCTCACAATTTTTTTTTAAAAAAATAATGAATACGCTTGGAGTATAGCTTTTTTTAGTGATGGCTTACCTATAGTAGCTTTTATTTGGGAAAATATTATTTTTTTAAATAAGAGGTGTACGTAAGATTGGGGTTGGTAACCCTCTCCGCCATTATATAAGGAAATTATCCTTCTCCAAGAAATTGTTTTGGCAATGGATTAACGGTTTTTTTTATTTTTTATTTTATTTCTGAAAATTCTAGTTTTTTGTTAATATCAGAGGCTAACTTTTTGCTATCATGGTTTCGTTTCTAACGACGCAATGAAATTAACCACGAGACATCAACAGGAAATTACAAGTATGAGAAAAATCCGTCAAAGAAATCATATGCTACAAGAATTGCAGTACCATAAAAAGAGGATTTAAAAGAAGAAGAAGAAGAATTAACGTGAAATTGCAACCAATACCAATACGTGTCTCTTCCTCTCATTTCTCGTTACTTCGCGAAAGGGGGGGGGCTGACTTTTTTGGACCACCAAGATCCTGATTATATCTCTAAATATATACTCATATGGAAAATCTGTTCACTGATGAGAGCGGGTGCTAAAATAGGGACCGGGATTCATTCACAGGAAAGTGCTTTTGGAGGCAAGGAAGTCTATTATTAATCAGCTTCAACATGTTAAGTATATAGGAAAAAGTTTTCATTGAATATACTGTTGAAGTTCGACGCAAACACATTCTTTTCACCTCTCCGTGAATAAACCTCAAAATCCTCGTTCCATCATTGAAAAATGTACAAAATTAGAAATTGCCCTTAATGTCCATGAGCAATAAAGGCAAAAAAGACTGCAATTGGGGGAAAGAGAGTCGACGATATTTGCAATACTTTACTTTCGGAAAGAGCAACAACACAGTCCCGAAATGTTAAAGACGATTTTGCAAATTATTTCCTTCTCGTTTCCTCTAAATTCGTTCATTTAACCACTGACACATTTATTTTTGAGTGCAAAATGAAAACAAAATAATAAAATTCGAAGAACTAGCAGAAAAGGAAATTTGTACGAATCAGGAATGTTTCTGCGTGCGAAGAATATTGAAAATTAGACCTTTCAGAACTGCATAAAATATTACTTCGTTGAACGAAGTGATGGGGAAATTTCTGGAAAATTTTTTCGGTGTGGAGTATATGAATGCGCATTAAAAATCTTGAGGCACAAAAAACACATCATCAAGCATAAAATTTGCAATCTTTGAACGCCCACGAGCGTTTCCACACTAACATGGAAAATATAAAATAAAAAAATAACTTGTCATACGCTGAGGGAAGTGTGTTTCACATAGGGATCTAACTTTCTCAAAATGCAGCAATTAAGTGCGCACTGCTTGATCTCAATGTATATAGTTCTAAAAATTTGAAGGTCAATAATCCCTTGTAATCCTAATTTATTCTATTGGTAGGTACACTTACTTTTTTGAAGCTCGCGCTGAAAATGGGAGCCATGAGAACGCAATAGTTTAGTGCGGTCATTTTTCAAGGGTCTTAATTTGCAAGTTGGAAGTTATTTTTGTAAAATTTATTTGAAAATTCGGGTAAGCTGACAACTGCTGGCGCATCCACTCTATCGATTGCTAAAATTTTCGTTTTCGATCGTGAATTTTTGGAATTTATGGGGAAAAAATGTGCACAAATGACATCCAATTTCAGCTTTCTTTTTCATCAGGTGATAATTATAGGCGTTAGACAACAGCCATCTTCATAATATTTGACTGGAGATCAGTCATTATACATGCAGACTACATTCTCTGATTCGAATGCAAATCACATGGAAAGTGTTTCTTCACTTAACAGATGTAGGTTATTTGAGAGGGTGTGCCGATATTAAAAATCGCTGTTAAAAGGGTAACTTTGCTCCCAGAATTCCTGATGCAAAATATTTGGGGTTAATGTACCCTCCCATGTTCTCTTTACCTCGTATATGGTATCATGGTATTAGCCATTTAAGACTTTCATTGTTATCTCACATCTCAAAGCAAGCGAAATATAAATATAATATTTCCAGTAAAAAAATAAAGCATCGTCTCCTTAATTATTGGCGCTAAGCTCAAAACTGCTCTTAGTAATTTTCTTTACGCATATCATTTTCTTGGAAAATCAGGTACTTCAAAGCAACACGTTTTTATTCATTGTGATTTTTATTTAATTATTTTCTTTTTTATAATACCTAGTTCCAGTTTTTTGCAAAAGTGCCAAAGTAACAAATACAGGGGAAAGAACCCCGCATACAGCACGGGGCTCAGTGACTCCCGGTCGATTTTGATGAAACTTTAATTAATTGACATAATTATGATGAATCATCAGCACAAAGCTGGAAAAAATAAGTTCATTCTAACGGGTAGAGGCAGAGATATTTGCGATTGAACCCGGACAATTTTCTGTGCAAAGGAGGTAAATAAGCGTTTCGCGGAGCTCTTCCTTGCCTGTGAAGAACACTGCGGCCAGGCATAGAGAAAAAAAAAGGAGGTGTTTGCATCTTGAGGTTTGTTTACCCTGTGACGTAGGTCGTCACAACCTAGCCAGCGAAATCGGGAATTCGAAGTATGAAAAACGGACCATAATGTCCCATTTTTTTGCATAAATCAACTCATGATATAATTTCAAGCACTTTTTATAGAATGACTTTTTTCCATAAATTACACCATTTCCAAGAAAATCGATGAGAAAAGTCGCTGTACCGACCTACGTCATCAAAAAAATCCAAGATGCCCGAAATGCAAACACCTCCTTTTTTTTCTCTATGGCGGCCAGGAGACACATCCGCCCCCTCCGCAGGTAGCTACGATCTTGTTCGCTCTTTCCATACAGTCATGTACGCTCAGGCCGTGCGATATGATGGAGTCCGAGATGACAAAGAGTTACTGAAACACTGAAACAGAATTGGTCGACAAAAAGCACCTAACTGTGTGAGGGGTCTGATCAAGAACGCCAAATAACCAAAGGTGAGAGGAGTCTTAATTCGTCCGCCATGCTGTGACATAATAGAAAATATTCCGGGTTCAATCGCGAAAATCTCGGCTTTTACTCGTTAGAGTGAGTTTTGGCTTTGTGCTAACGATGAACTTTATATCAATCTATGAAAGTTATTCATCTAAATCTGCTGGGAGCCACTGAGCCCCCCCCCCCCCCCCCCCCNGCCCCCCCCCCTGTTCTGTGCGTAGTTCCTTTCGGTTTCAGGGTCAAAAATTCTGTGAAATACCCTATCCCATACCTGGAAAAATGTAATTACGCTTTAGAAATGTTCAATACAAGGACTGGCATTTATAGCAGTGTGTTGATGCAGCGGGGTTTATGAATCGCGAATTTTTTTAATCTAGGAGTAAAACAATTTTTTTATAGTGATTTCCTGAGTCAATAAAAATCCTCCTCCCCAGAATTGGAAAAATAGGCCCCGGTCAATTTAAATTTTCAACCCCTAATTTTTTGCCCAGTGTTAGATATTCTTTGAAAGCAGTTTTGTGAAGAAAACAAAACTCGTCTGCCCAATTTATGGTACTCCGAAACCTAACAATTAATCCATTTTTATATCTTTAAAACCTGTGAAAATTCATAGTAGAACGCTAAAAAAGACCGATTACTCGGCAGACTTATACATTACAATTTTACAACCCCATTAGTTATCTTGGTTTCATATTAGGTATTTTTTAGCTCAGTATCATTCTTTTTCTTATATTTCTAGCCAACCTATAGCATGTCTAACATTTTTTTTTCTTGTTTGGCCCAATAGAAAGGTTGAAGAAACATTTAGAATGCGACGGGTGTGAGCGACCCCCCCCCCCCCCCC
>NW_017550151.1:1420067-1451981 GCF_001854935.1 Bemisia tabaci | reverse complement strand
AAAATATGAGTGTGTACCTGAATTTGGGCAAAAATCAACCTAAAATACTTTGTTTCCGCAATTTTATTTATTAGTTCCCGCCCTACATTTGAATTCAAACTTGTCCCGATTTCGCCGCCAATCCTCTAGCCAATAGTAGAGGTGATTGAAAAGAAGCTCTAGAAGCTTCATTTTTTGCTTTTAGTGCTCCGTCTTTATGTCTTTGGCCCTACTATACTAGAGCTCTAGTGGCAAATCGAAATCAAAAAGCGCCGCCTATCGGCTGAGCGCTTAAAACTGCTAGTTGTAGAGCAGATTTTAGAGCCAGGTTTCAAATACCTTCATCTGTCAATAGAACATGAGAACACACTTTTTATAATGCTTCAGTGCAGGGAGAAAATCTAATTTAGACAACTACTGTCCCTGCCTAGTTTTGGAACAAACAGCAAAAGACCACAGTCTTCAGCAGTTAGAAGCAGCGGATGAAGTTAGTGGCCAAAACGGCATGTACCCCGTGTAGACAGGGATTCAGGGATGCTTAATTGGTGTTCAGCAGCACGCAAGTAGGCTCGGTCCCTGCCTCCTAGCCTCTACATCCCTCCACCTGAGGGATCAGCAGTTCTTCTGAGATACTCGGTCAATTGTATTTATCTGTTAAAGAACCAACTGACGGCTCATTCTTGAAGTACTCCACTCAGAATATTTAAAAAGATGGCATCCATAGAATTTGAGAAATTTAGGAGCATAAGGTTTCAAGCAAATAAAAAGTGGAAGTGGAGAAATCTGACTTTGGGCGCCCTGAAAGAGGGTCTGAATGCATTAATTCTTTCCTTGGTTTAGTTTGAGCTGGAACGAGACTCTCAACTCGAAAAAGAAAGGGGATACCCATGAGGGTGGAACATCGCCTAGCGATGTTTCACACCACAGGGAAGACTGAAAAAACAAGAAAAAGTGAAGTTGGGCTGGCTTTCGTGGCCTGCCGGTCACCACAACTCACATCTTAAATGGGGGGAAACACTAAGTTGCCACCCAAAAGGGTGGCTTTCTAGAAAGATACTCACATTTTTAACACAGTGAATACGCGACGCGCAGGAGAAAAAAAGGGACGCTCTGAGAGAAGACTAAGACTGGTTGTAGTTCCGACCGCCTCCGCCAGGGTACGGGCTGAGGTGGTCGGGGCTACAACCGGTCGGAGTTTGAATTTGGGGCGGGAAAAGTTTGCTGCCGGTAAAACGCTACAAGTTAACCGCTCTTTTGCTTTTACCAGCCACAATTTGAAAGGAACATTAATATCTTCGTTTGTCACTTTATGAGAGAATCTGACTGCCTCTGAAATTTTCAGAACAAAAAATGAAAATTACAATCTTCTGTTGAATTAAGAAATTCTAGAGGAAAAAAAAACGATGTGACAAGATATTCATACATGATTCAAGGAAAAATTCAAATCCAGTACCAAAGCAGAGTTTTTGATAGGAGGAATTTCTTTGGGGCTTGGAATATTACATAAAAGTTACAGTTACAGCATAACTCCAGAGGTGTGAAAACTCCTCGACTGCTCAGCCCGTCCGTTCAAGGTCAGTGGCATGCGGAAATGGGAAGGCTTCGAAAAGGAAATTTTGAAAATGGGAAGACCTGTAAGGTCGCAAGCTTTCTGCTAAACTGAGGTTGAAATGACTGAATTTTTATTCAAAATTGTAGCAAATTTTACACACAGAACCTTAATAAGGTCATCACTTGGAAATTTCTAAGGAAAGAGGCATTATCAAATGGGAGAGCCGAGAACTGTGTCCTTTCGTAACACTTTTGTGAGTCCCATTGTCACATTTAATGAGCATTAATAATTGATCACCTTGTAAAACAGTGATGAACATGGGGTAATCTGCTAAGGCAGATTTGCCCTCTTTTCGTCCAGTCCATGAATACTGTAATGCCAGGTTATCGGTCATAATCTGCTTGGCTATTTTTCGAACTGAGTCGCCAAGGGACTTAGTATTCATCTTGCTGAAATATGAAATCTAGAACAAAAAGTAACACAAATGTTGATGCATAATATACATCTGTTCATTTATGGTTCTGGCAGCCTTGAGACTGAAAAATGAAAAAGTTCAAAGAGACTAACGTTTCGATTATTAGAGTCCTATTCTAAAATAGATGGATTCACAGAATTTGTAACAGACTTTAGAGGGTCTATTAGAGAGAACGCTATTTTGGAACTAAGTTTCTTTCCTTGTCTTAAAAATTACAACAGTCAATCTCTGATTTTCAAGATTAGTGAATTCTGTGCTGTTTATGTTTTCCAATATTTTAAATAAAATTTGAGTTCTTCGAGATATACTGTAGCTTTTTCCAAAAATAGGTTTCTCTCTCTTACCGATTTAAAAACTTAGAAGGTGAGAAAAGGTCAATAGTTCAAGAACTTACGCATTTTTTGCGTAGATCAGGATCTAAAAGATCGTCTTCTTGAAGTTTAAGTTCATCGGTTGATTTTACTGGAAACCGCAGTTTCACTTCATCACTATGGTTACATGTGTCGGTAATCACCATACTTGACACTTTCAGTTGAAGATCCTTTAGAACTTCGCAACTATCATCAACAGCTAACTTAACACGTGTGAGTTTCTTGTTGCAACGTTGTGTAGCACCAGTTGCGAAGTCGATTTTTTCTAAAACTTTGTCTAGTTTACCTGCATCATAATAAACATAAGTGTTCAGTTAATTGCATCCATCTCAAAGGACTTCGAAAAGTTACAAAAGAACAAGTCAAGAAATTATACTCGTTCTTTTTCCACGAAATCCTTGAAGTTATGTTTTCAGAAGTTGTAATTCTTAAATTATGAGATTTCACAAGTTTAAAGGGAAATGTTTCAGACAGTTTCCTGATTCTTCAAGAACAGATCAACAATTTGCCGCTAGCCTTCACTAAAAATTTACTGAGAATTGGTTTCATTTCTTACAGAATGCCTAGTTCATAACTTTATATGAAATTGTTAGCAACAATTATTAAAACGAAAAAAATTATTATTCAATTGAGAATCTAATTCATAAGAATTCAGGAAAGTTGAGTACATAGATCTAGTTCAAATATACTGTTAGGGCAAGGGAGTTAGATCGGTTTAAGGTCGGTTAGATCGACTCCCGCGCTATGGGGGGAGGTTAGGTCAGGTTAGGCTCCAGTTAGGCCGATCGTTCCTCTTGAAAATCTTAGAAATCGAGCCCCGGCTTGAAATCGAGCGACCTACGGTTTTTTCCCCCCACTGAAAGGACGATTTTTCTCTTATTTTCCCGAAATTTTTGGGACATAGTCGGGGAACTTCCCGAAAAATGGCAGATTTGACGGCCAAGGAGTGGCCGGACGGGGAAATCGATAAGGACCAAAAATGTCAGGCTGGAAAAGACGCACGGGATGGCGGAGGTCCGGTGGCGATCGGAGCGGTTGGTCGGCCGGCAGAGTCGAAAAACGGAGCCGGAAAGGGGAAATTCAATTTTTTTTTTTTTTTTTTTTTTAAATTTTTCTTCCGCCCACAAAAGTGAGGCTCGTAATCGTTTTTCGCTCTTCCTCATCCCGTTTGTCCGTCGTTGGATGGAAACGAAGAAACCGATGCGCTTCGGATTCCTCGAGTTAGGCCGATCGTTCCTCATGAAAATCGTAGTAATTGAGCCCCGGCTTGAAATCGTGGGAACTGCGGTTTTTCCCCCTTACTGAAATGATAATTATGCATACTTACACCGAAATCATGCAGGTGACGATCCTCCGCCGTCGCTCTTTCTGGTGGACGTCCTCGGTGATAGAATGGAATCTTCGATTTTAAAATAAATATCCTTGCCTCTGGAACAATTTCGGCTTTTTAGGAGAATACTGTTCCAAAGTTACACTCGCGGATTTACCAAAAGTACCGAGAATTCGAAAATCATTGACCACATTTCGAAAGACAGTTTTCATGCTTCCTGAAAGGAAGGAGCCTCCTCTAAGATGAACCCGTGCGCTTCTATGTCGTTTTATCTCATTCGCTCCACTTCCTTTTCCTGTTTTCGTCGAAAGTGACTCTTCACATGGGAAACGCGTATTATTCTATCGATAAAACAAGGAGCTGAGCAATGAGACACACGGCGATGAAAGCGGATTCTTCACTTTTTGAAAATTTTAACTTGGGCAAAAATCCGCTTTCATCAGTTTGCGTCTCATTTCCAAGCCCCTTGTCGGGCCTCTGAAATTATCATTTCCTATACCGCACATGACTCCTGCCGTGCCAAGGAAGAACGCCGTAAGGGCCCTCGACCGTTGCCAAATCTCACCGGTGCAATAAGAAATTTAAGGGACATTAGCTGGCATATTAATTCCAAGTTTTCGCAGGATTTCATCCGCATTGATATGGAAGGCGTTCGAAACTTGAAACGAAGGATAATCAAACATTTCCTCCGAAACGAATGTTAAATCACGAGAAATGTGGCAACCTTCGAATTCTAAAACGGCGTTCCTCTTCAGCGCGGCATCGTAGAAGAGAAAGGAAGTGAAAATGAGTACTTTTACAGGGTTATATTACATGGCAATATTGTCTTCTTAACCTTAGTCTGCCTGAGCCTCTGAACCAACGAGAAAGACTGAGCGGGGTCAATTTGACCCCAGCTGAAAATCAATTAGTTAGCTATGTTTTTTTCATGTTTTTAGTTAATATCAGTGCACTAACCTTACAGGCCTTAACCATAAAGCATATCTAAGTTTTAGAAAACACGGCGCAGGGTATGCAACCATTTTATCATACACGTGTTGCCATGTTGTTCTCAGCCTGAGAAAAAAAAAAATCATAGGGCTACTGAATACCGTCAGTTGGTCTAACATGAGCCGGTTTTTGACTTTGAGGCTTTGCATTTTTGCAGTAAATTTTTTTTTCATGCAACCAATTTTTGTTGTAGATCAGTCCCACATAGAAGAGTAAGAATAGCCCATTGAAAAAATTTTCCAGCAAACTTAGTATTTTTTTTTTAAAAAAAATTGAGGTGGCTCATGTTACCTGCAAGGTGGGGTAACATGAGCCACCCTATTGTTTTTAATTTAAAGGCACATGTAAGCCTACTTTAGGCTTACATGAGCCTCCCAAAAGTTTTTTAAAAAAAATTGAGTTACAAAACATTAAAAACCAGGCTAAAAACGAACAAAATTTTAATTTTCCTACAATTTACGTCAAATTTCAGGCGAACAAATACATTTAACATCTAAAACCTTGTATCTAACAGGAAATCATTTAACGATCAATAGCACTAAGTTACTTTAAAGGCACACCGACAAGACAAATGGGACCTAAAGTCAAGAGAGATTAGTCAAAGTTTCTTAAAAAGTATATATATAGTAGTATTTTGGACTACGTTAGATTCACTTTTATTTATAGTAGTATATATATAAGTATAGAATTAATATTGACTTTAATTTTTATTTTTGGAACTTTTTGGCTTTGTTTTCCCCGCAAAATGGTGTGGACTCAGCACCATTTCTTCACCTTGTTCCATACAGTTCGGGCCACTTCTTAGTGTTTTTTTCTTTTTTTTTCTTATATAAGTATATATAGTATACAAGTCTTAAAAAGACGAACAGTAAATATGGAAGATACGTGAAGGAGTTGATTTATGCTCTAAAGGAATGCCAATTTTACTAAGAATGTATCATGAAAACCATTACTGTATAGATTGTTCCTGGAGGACTTGCGAAAATTGGGTGGCTCAAGTTACCTCCAACATTCCAAAATTTTGGTTTTTCCAAAAAAAATCGGTCAAAAACTAAAATGTTCAAAATCCAATGCATGGGCATGAAAGTTGGAGGTATTTGTGAGGTTCGGCGACCGGCGAAATTATTCTGTGATTATCGATAGTCACTTTTCAAGAAGGTTAGTTTCAGAGGTAGAAAAAGGGGCAAAAATTTCTAAAAACTAAATAATTTATAAAAATTTCTTATCGATGGAAAAATGTGTCTCTATACCATTGAAATTCCGCCAAGACACGCCACTATCACATCATGTTGTTGTTTTCGTTGTTTACTTTCGCAACAGTGCTGCCACAGGCAAGAGAAAAAAAAATCCCCAAACGGCTCATGTTACCCCCGAGGCTCATGTTAGACCAACTGACGGTACTGAAAACGAAAAAAATCTGAAAAATTTTGCTTGTTTTATAAGTTTCTGGAAAAAATTAAAAATAGAAAAATGAATACACCTTCAAAGTAAGCTTTTGTGATGCTAAATGGTAAAATATATGTTATAAAGACATTTGACCCCGCTCGGGCTTTCCAGGGGTACTCGTGAATTTTTTGATCTCTCATGCACAATTTTTTTTTCTTTTTTTCTTTTTTTCCCTTCAAAATCGTGTTACTAGATGTTTTTGTAGAGCAATTTTTGAAGGACTAAAAATTTCGCGCATACCACGAGAAATGGCAAAGAGTTGAAACTCCCGTGGGGTCAATCTGACCTCACTCAGGCAGACTAGGATTAACTAATATTCGACCCCAGCAAACGTTCAAATTCATGCTTGGCCTGCGAGCATGTTCGTAGGACCTTACGTCTCGTTCATTTGAAAATTCGAAAATATTAATCAACTGCAAAGAATTCAGCCTCTGCAGGTTTCTGCCCCCCTCGTAAATTAAAATCCTGCTGGCCCCTCGAAACTCAATCGAACCTTTAATTTTTTTAATTTTTATTTTCAAAATTTCTTTTCCTTTCTTTGTTTTGTTTTGTTTTTTTTTTCTACTTTTATTTTACACCTTCGCCGCTTCAGGCATCGTAGGAGAGAAAGCAAGAGAAAATTATCACATCTATACACTTATATTATATGGGAAAATGTTACAAACTTGGATGAAACTTATTCACTAAAATTTTTACAACGCTGTACAAAATAAACAATAGTCTTACTCTACATCGGCACTGCTTTCCACGATCTGTACATCATTTTTCACACTGTTCTTACTCTACTTTCACACTATGCTTTACGACAAATAATTACATTTATACAGTTATATTACATGGGAGCATCTTACAAATTTGGATCAAACTTATTCACTAAAATTTTTACAACGCTGTACAAAATAAACAATACTCTTACTCTAAATCGGCACTGCTTTACAAGATATATACATCACTTTTTACACTGTTTATACACTATTTTAACACTATTTTTACACTATTTTTACACTATTTTTACACGGTTTTTACATGGACTCTACACCCTCCTAGGAATGCAGGAGGGTGTAGATCCTCGTCTTCATCGAGGAAGCGGTCCTCCCCGGCAGACCGAGGCCCGCACGAACGGCGGCCTCCACTTGCGCGAGGGTCGGCAGCCGCCGCTCCCGAAAGTGGTCGGAGAAGAGAGACGCCAACGCCTCATCTTCCTCGGCGGACCATCTCCTGGCCACTCGCGGAAACGGCAGCGTCGGCACGGATGCCTCGCTCGCGCAGGGAGGAGGGCTCCGCCGTTCGGGCTGGTCCTCTGCCACCGGCGGCTCCTGCCGGGTCGCCGCCTCCTCGGGAGGCCGGTTCCCGTATGTGACGCGGTACACGCTCTCCCCGAGGTGCTCCGCGTGGAAGCCGCGGTCGCGCCTCTCCTGCCGCCGCGACTCCTCAGCCAAGCGAGTCTCCTCGGCGGCGTAGCGGGCGAAATCAAGGATCCTCTGCATCTCGTCGAGGGACAACCTTGGTTGAGGAGTCGGCGGCTGAGAGGCGAGGGGCCGATGCGGCTCCGACGACGTTCCGGCACGGAGGTCGGGGCGAGCGTGTATGTCGTAGAGTTGCTCGCTGCTGGTGACCGGAGCCGCCGACACGTACGCTCGCTCGTGGACCGCCTCGGAGTGGTCGAGGTGGCGGCGGATCGCCGCGGCGTCGCGCGGGTCCGACGAGCGAGCGGCGAGCGTAGCGAGCCTAGCGCGGAAGGCCCGCGTTGTCAGCAGCTCCGGTCGCCGAGCGTCTGGGAGTCGGGGGCGGAACCGCCGGAGGATCGTTGGCAGGTCGAAGGGCCGAGCGGAATCCGGCCTCGGGAACAGGAGCTCGTTCGTCGCGCTCTTCGACATCCCCGGAGGCACGACCCTCTTGAGGCCGTCGCCCAAGTCGAGGCCTTTCTTTGGATCGGGGATGCCGAGGAGACGGCGGCTCCTGATGACGAGGCGGATCGCCGGCCCCAGCCCGTTCGGGACGATGACGGCAACGGGCCTAGAGTTCTTCGTGCCCGGGGCCAGGAAGAATTCGGGTCGCCGATCTGCGTGGCCGTCATCGTCCTCCGCGGGCTTCACTCCGACGGCCCGGTCGAGGAGGGGGACGACCCGGAGTGCCGACTCCTGCTCTTGCGCCGACGGCCGGGCCAGGTAGCACCGGAGAGGCGCTCCGGCTACCTCCGAGGCCCGTCTGCCGTTGTACACGGTGAGGACGGCGAGCAGAGCTTCGGAGAGCCCTTTGAAGTTGGAAGTCGACGAGACGGCCTGGAGCCTCCGCGCGTAAGCTTGGAGGGTCTCCCAGGCGGTGCGGAAGAGGGCGCGGACGTCCGAGTCGTCAGGGAGGGACCGCGGTGACTCGCACCAACGCCGCAGCTCGCAAGCCTTCGCGTGGTTGGCGATGTCGATCAGCCAGCGAGTCGCCAGTAGGCGGCAGAACCGGGCGCACTCCTCCTCGACGCGGCGCCGGTCTTCTTCGCCGATGACGGCGGAGACGCTGGCCTCCTCGGCCCGCATGTCGCACGCGTCGCGGAGGAGGGAGCGCATACGGCGGTCCATCCCGACGACCCGGACGTCGCGCGTTGCCGGGTCGAACCCGCTGAGCCTCTGAACGGCGGCGACGACAGAGGGGTAGTTTTCCGGCCTGACGCAATCCTCGAGGGTGCCAACGTTCGGGTCCCGCTGGCGGACGGCGGCGACGAGCCTGGAGGCGTCTCGGAACTTTGCGCGAGATCCGTCGTCAGCCCTGGCGCCGCAGTGGCCGTCCCGGTAGCGCCCGGCCAGCCTCACGGCGAAGGTGTCTGAAAGACCGGCGTTTGTGTCGTCGTCTCGTTTCCTGCACGTTTTCCGGAGAAATTCCGCGTTGTCGTGGAGTCGTTGCTCTGTCTGGCACCGCGCCTTATGCCCCTGGTATTCCGCGGCGCTGAACCACCAACTGCATATTTTGCAAAGAACGGGCGGTGGCGATGACGGTCGTGGCGATGGCGATGGCGATGGCGATGGCGATGGCGATGGCGATGGCGATGGCGGTGGTGGCGATGGCGATGACAGTGGCGGCGATGATGGTGGTGATGGCGGTGATGGTGATGGCGGTGGCGGTGGTGACTGAGGCGGAGCACCACTGCAGCCGGAGGTGGATGGTTGCTCCCACATTCCTGCAACATGGAAGGCGGACGGAGTCAGCGGATATAGGATGATAAGATTTCGGATTTTGACCTCGAGGAGTACAAAATATGGCTCAATTCGATCAAATCGTGCGCTACGAGGACTGGAGATGGGGGAGGTCGAAAGTTGGATTTAATTTTTTTCCTTTCATTTTTTCCGTATTTTTTAATTTTTTATTTTTTTTTTTTTATTTTTTTTTTCGCTTATTTTATTTTCTACCCTCCGTACCGAGTAGCTCTCGCCAGGAGGAGCAGAAAAGGTGAGAGAAAAATAGAGTTTTTCCGTCCGACGCATTTTTCGGGGGCTATCGATTTTTTTTTGTTTTTTTTTTTTCGGGATTTTTCCGAAAAATGGCCGATTTGACGGCTAAGGAGTGGCCGGACGGGGAAATCGATAAGGACCGAAAATGTCGGGCGTGAAAAGACGCATAGGATGGCGGAGGTCCGGTGGCGATCGGAGCGGTCGGTCGGCCGGGAGAGTCGAAAAACGGAGCCGGAAAGGGGAAATTCGATTTTTTTTCCCCTCCGTTTTGACGGGGTTGCAGCGGGGGCCACCGATGGTCCAGGAAGGAGAAGCGGACGGTTCCCTACGTAAAAAGATGCGTACTTTCGATTGCGATAGGTGGCGAGGCGCGGAAAGGGGTTTTGAGGGCGGTTTCGGCGGTGGGAAGTGGGTGACTTATCGTTCGGAGGACTTTCGGAGTTGTCAACTTGGACGAGGCCGTAGGGGCTTTTGCGGTGGTCTGAGGAGGGCGGTCCCATTTGAGTTTTTTTAGGGGACCGGTAGGGGTATCCAGCGGGCCCGGAGCCGAAGGGCTGGGAGGCGTTCCTTATTTGGAAAAAACTTCGGGCGCGAATTTACGGCGCTGTAATTGCCCTGGAGGGCACTTTGCGAGGTAGTCGACTTCGGGAGCGGTTTGCGATGGGAGGAGGGGTGGGGAGGCGGAAGATTCGGCCCTGGGAGGGTAGGGGGGACCCTTGGGAAGGTATCTAGAGGTCGCGGAAGGATTTTGAAAAGCTGGCGTGGTGTAGCGGTGAGTTTGAAAAAAAAGTGTAACTTTTGATAGAGTGGTCGGAGGGAGCCGAAACTGTGCCAGGTTGTAGGGGAGGTCAAACTATTGAAAAATTTTGTGGACTTGGATTGAAATTTTTTTTTTTTTTTTTTTTTTTTTCTTAAAGATAGTGGTTATTATGTGTCTGTGAGTGGATCACTCGAGGTGGACGTGGCCTTAGAGTGGTCCGGAGTGACGTAGCGGGTGCGGGGTGGACGCCGGAGTAGCGCGCGGGTGGCGGGAGAGGTGTAGGTAGGTTTTCGGGGGGTTGGAAAAGTGAATTTTTCATTTTTTTTCAGTTTGCGGAGGGCTAAGTATGAGGTAGTAAAAGGTTTTCGGGGAAGGCTTGCCGCGGCATTCGCGATACACGGGCGCGGGCGCCCTAAGTGGGCGCGGGCGCAAGGTGGGGAAGGTAAGATGGAGGGCGAGGGCGGAGGGGACGGTCCCCGGACGGGGGAGTCTGCGGGAGGATCCTCTCGGTAGGACTTGTGCGCGAAATTCGGTAATCGGACGTTTTTTGTCAGTTTTTAAGCGTAGATTATGCTAGGCAGCGTTTAATTAATGATATTCCAGGAAATTTGGCAACGCCGCACCCGATCGCCGATATCCCCGGAGCCCCTTCGAGGCTCCTCTCGTTAGGACTTGTGCGCGAAACTCGGTGATCGGGGTTTATTTAGGGATTCCAAAGGATACTCTGCAACAACGCAGCGTTTAATTACGCATTTTCCCGGAAATTTGGCAACGGCGCGGACTGTTGGCGGAGCCCCGTCGAGGCTCCACTCGTTAGGACGTGTGCGCGAAATTCGGTAATCGGGAGTTTAGTTCAGTATTTTAGCGTAGATAATGCAACGCGGCGTTTTATCAGCGATTTTAGAGGAAAATTTGGCAACGTCGCATATAATCCGCGATCTCCCCCGGCTCGCGT
This sequence comes from Bemisia tabaci, assembly GCF_001854935.1. NCBI lineage: Eukaryota > Metazoa > Arthropoda > Insecta > Hemiptera > Aleyrodidae > Bemisia > Bemisia tabaci. The sequence continues at coordinate 1,440,683 of NW_017550151.1, read as the reverse complement.
CGAGGATCCTCTCCTTAGGACTTGTGCGCGAAATTCGGTCATCGGGGGTTTTTTCCAGTCTTTTGGAGTAAATTATGCAACGCAGCGTTTAAGCACGCATTTTCGAGTAAATTTGGCAACGTCGCGTTTAATTAGGGATTTTGCAGGAAATTTGACAACGCCGCATCCAATCCGCGATCTCCCCGGGCTCCCGTCGAGGATCCTCTCGTTAGGACTTGTGCGCGAAATTCGGTAATCGGGGGTTTTTTCCAGTCTTTTAGAGTAAATTATGCAACGCAGCGTTTAAGCACGCATTTTCCAGTAAATTTGGCAACGTCGCGTCTGAAAATGGATTTTGCAGGAAATTCGGCAACGCCGCATTTAAACTCGGATTTCCCCGGAGTCCCTTCGAGGATCACCTCGCTAGGAGGTGTGCGCGAATTTCGGTTTTTGGGCGTTTATTTTAGTATTATAGCGCACATTGTGCAACACAGCGTTTATTTAGGGATATTCGAGGAAATTTGGCAACGCCGCGCTTAAATTAGGGCATTCCCCCGAAATTTGGCAACGTCCTCAAAGACGAACCGAGGTACATAAGCTATTTAATAATGTATATGTATAAGCCAGAATCAAAGATGTTGCCAATATTCAAAGGGCATTCTACAAAGCCTCAGTGCAGCCTGAGTTTGTCAAACCAAGGTAGATAGGCTATTTAAATATGCATATATAACCTAGCGTCGTTAATGCTGCCTTTATCCAGAGGCATTCTAAATAGCCTATGTGCAGCCTGAGTTTGTCAAACCGAGGTAGATAGGCTATTTAATAATATTATATATGTATATAAGCCAGCATCTAAGATGTCGCCTATATTCAAGGGGAATTCCAAAAAGCCTAAGTGCAGCCTGAGTTTGCCAAACCGAGGGAGATATGCTATTTCGTAATATATATATATATATATATATATACATATATTTACATGACCCGACATCATCGATATTGCCTATATTTTAGGGGCATTCTAATAATCCTAGGTGCAGCCTCAAAATTACAAACCGAGGTAGATACGCTATTTCGTAATATACATATACATATATTTACATGACCCGATATCATCGATATTGCCTATATTTTAGGGTCATTCTAAAAAGACTTAAAGCAGCCTCAGTTTGACAAACCGAGGTAGATAAGCTATTTCGTGATATATATATACACATATATTTACATGACCCGACATAATCGATATTGCCTATATTTCAGGAGCATTCTAAAAGCCTAAGTGCAGCCTCAGTTTGACAAACCGAGGTAGATAGGCTATTTTTTGATAAATATATACATATATATTTATTAGCCGACATCTAAGATGTTGCCTATATTTTAGAGGCATTCTAAATAGGCTAAGTGCAGCCTGAGTTTGTCAAACCGTGGTAAATAAGCTATTTTATAATAAATATATACATACAATATGTGACCTGACATCATCGATGTTGCCTATATTTTAGGGGCATTCTAAATAGGCTAAGTGCACCCTGAGTTTGTCAAACCGAGGTAGATAAGCTATTCCGTAATATATATATATACATATATATTTATTAGCCGAAATCTAAGATGTTGCCTATATTTTAGGGGCATTCTAAAAAGCCTAAGTGCAGCCTCAGTTTGTCAAACCGAGGTAGATATGCATATATATATATATATATATTGTACAACCGTTAGTAGATAGTTAGTTAGTTCTAGTTAAAAGCTACCTCAGCGCACTAGAGCGCTCTGCGACTCCAAATCGCCATCGGAATCGATCCTCCCACAAATCATCGGGCAGATTACACCGTCTGATCTCCCCCTCCACTCCCTCCCGCCAACCTTTTACTGGACGCCCACGCCGCCTTCTTCCGGGAGGAACCCAATCAAATACCTTTCTGGGCAACCTACTATCCGCACGTGTCCATACCAAACCAGCTGCCTGGTTTTGATATCGTGCACAATATCTTCCTCAACTCCCATTATTCCACGCACTCGTTCATTAGGAACGCGCTCTCTCCGCAAGATCCCTGCAGACCTTCGTCAAAAATCCGTTTCGGTTGCCCGTAAGATATCCTCAGATCTTTTGTTTAATTGCCAGACCTCACTCCCGTACGTAATTATGCTCTTCACGATGGCGCTGTAAATTATTTGGCGCTTATTTGTCTATCAATTTCATAAAAATTAGCCGCTAGCCTAGACGGCGATCCTCTAATCTTCCACTTCAAAGAAGAGCGTCGCATATTAGCCTCCATAGAAGTTGCCGAACTCACATTGATGAACTACGAATTTTCAGCTAGGGAAACTTGTGAATATTTCCTTTCAAATTCAGATATTTTTATTCGCAATTTTATCGGAAAATTTCAAGAGAAAATATTCACCAGTATCCTCGAAAACACACAATTTACCGGGAAAGCCTTGGCAACGTTCGAATATTATCGCGTGTTTCCTCAGCACACCAGTATTCGATGGACGCCATATTTTGTGTCAAAACGACATGCGATTTATCGCAATCCATATACATTTCCGTATATTCCATTTTTTCGGCTACCTACTACCTACTCGTCATTTTTCTCGAATTTTGAGATCGCAATTCTGTCGTTAGGAGACTGAAGAATTCACTTGCCCATTTTGAAAAAACTAATTCATCGTAATATAGGCGTGGTTTTTTTAGAGAATGCATTCGCACTTGAGTGCATATTAGTATATCGCAATCTAGTGCAATATTGCATTCGAGTGCAGTTTCGATATCAGTATCGAATGCGATATTTTTCCTCTAAAAAAACCACGCCTCTATTCTATTGGTTTATTACTATTAAATTGGTTTGTCAAAATTGGTGCCTAAGTGAATTCTTTAGTCTCCTGACAAAAGAATTGCGATCTCAAAATTCGATAAAAATGACAAGTAGCTGAGAAAAAAGAACCAATCGATTCGATGTATCGCATGTGGTTCTGACACAAAATACAGCGTCTATCGAATCACCGTAAAGAAGAGCGTTGCATATTAGCCCCCAAAAGTTGCCGAACTCACATTGATAAAGTACGGATTTTCAGGGAAACATGTGAATACTTCCTTTCAAATTTTTCAAATATTTTTACTCGCAATATTATCTGAAAATTCCAAGAGGAAATATTCATAAGTATTGTGAGATGGCGTAGCTCAGGGGGGGTAGAGCGTCGCAAGTGCTAGTGCAGACGCAAGGCGTCGCAAGAGCAAGTGCCGACACGCGTCGCGACTGCTGTGCAGACGATGGCGTCGCTAGAGCAATGCAGACGCAGGGCGTCGCAAATGCAGAGCTGACACTCGTCGCAACGGCAGTGCAGACACAGAGGTGATGGACGGGAAGAGGCGAAGACAAGAAGAGAACCAAAAGTGATATGAGATGCAATGTCTAATGCTGATTGCTACAAAGGGCACACTCAGTTTATACAGTTTTGACTCTGGGTCGATGGGATGAGGAGCGGACAAGTGCCGCTCGATCGCCAGTCTCTCCAAGAATCAGGTGAGACCCTGGAGCCACAGGGATGAGAAGCGGCCCACGGCCAGCTCGATCGCCTGTCCTCCAGAGAATAAATCCAGGGCCCAGCTCCGAGGAGCTCCCTAGGTCTCCGGCTCTGGCTACCCCCTCCACTTGACTCGGAACCGGTCAAGCCTCGCCCTGCGCATGCGCAGAAGGGATACTACCCCTCTGCCCTCTCGCCTCTCGCTGGGGGTGCTCCACCGCTGCCCAGTCCCGTGACGTATGGGTTTTTGTCAGCGCCCTCGACTTGGGTGCCAGGTCCCTGGGCACTCTCACAGTATCCTCGAAAATACACAATGTATCGGGAAAGACTTGGCAACGTTCGAATGTTCGTGCGTGTTTCCACCAGTAATCGGACTGCATTTTGCAATTTGGGACTATAAGTTCTGGCTCCTCTGAAAAAACACTTATCAACGGCGTAAGTCCGCAATCACATATCTCGTTTGCGGTGTCTGAAAATCTCCGCCTCTGTGTTATTTTTTCAAAAAAGAACAAAGTGACATCTTTCCTTGAAGTTTTTTCAGAATTTTCTTCGCACAGAGGAAACAAATCACGGCAGTTTTTAAGAATTGCCGTTGAGTAGTTTTCGGCTTTTAAAAATAAAGTATGACAGGAAGTCTGCGACGTCGCAAACCGAGTTATGTGATCGCCGACTTACACCGTCGTCATATGCATAGGGAAACTAATGGCACATACACATACATAAAGTCGCTTTTATAGCGCCGCCTCGCGCTCTGCGACGCCGAATCGCCATTGCCCTCTATCCTCCCAGCGATCATCAGGCAATTGGCACCTTCTGATCTCCTCCTCCACCCCTTGTCGCCAACCTTTCACAGGACGTCCACGCCGTCGCCTTCCGGGAGGAACCCAATCGAAGACCTTCTTGGGCAACCGATCATCTGCCATCCTAACTAATGGCACATACCGACGGTGAAACTACCAAACCACGTACCTATCTCGTTTGCGGTGTTTAAAAATCTACGCTCACATTTTATTTTTTTGAAGTAGACCAAATCAATATCATTCCTTGAAATTTTCACGGAATTTTCTCCGCACAAAGAGGAAAAATCACAGAAATTTTCAAGACTGGATGTTAAGTAGTTTTTCATTTAAAAAATAAAGTATGACAGGAAGTCTGCGACGTCGCAAACCGAGATACGTGGTTTGGTAGTTTCACCGTCGATACGTCGTTTTTAAACCGGGCTAGAATTTATAGTTCCAAATTGCAAAATGCAGTCCGATTAATACCTACTTACCCGTCTAAGACTTTCGTGCATTGCTCCATGAGCGGGTACATGGCCCTGAGCTTCCCAGAGCTGAAGGTAGGGACCAGTTTGATGCGAATGTTCCTCCAGCCCTGCAGAGTGATCAGGTGCGCATTCAAGGGATCGATCTCCTCGTTGACCACTATCCCTCGGTCCGTGAAGTGGGAGAAATCCTTGATGAGGATGGCGCGGATCAACTCGGGGTCTCTGATCAGCAGAACCGGCTTCGCGCCGTCGTAGATCCCGCCGAAGGGATGCGCCGCCAGCTTCTTATACTGCTCCTGTATCGTTACGTTTCGGTTCGTTTTCGGCTGAAACGTCAGATCGCCAGATACCCCAACGTATGGGATCCCCAGAGATTTCCAGTACTCGTACTTCTTTTTGTAATGGCTTATCAGGTAACCGATCAAGAGTAATAAAATGAAGATCAGATTCAGGGTGAGGTGCGAAATCATGGTTTTTCTGACGGAGGGTTAGGTTTGCGGACTGTGAGGATTGTAACGAGCCCTTGCGCTTAAGCCTCTCTTATGGAATCGGTCCCTCTGTAGATATAGTTTATGAATTAGATGTACGCACAGGTTGAGTTAGGTGAGGAAATACTGAAAGTTAAAACGTGATGGATTTCTGAGGATGACTAATTCAACTTGAATGCAGTTAAAATTGCACAGCCATAACATTTTGGAGGGTCGTCATGCTACATCGATTTGTAAAGCTGCAATAATTAGGTGTAGGTAGAAGGGTTGGAGGCATAGATGCAGGAGCCCCCCAGCTGATAGTCTTTTTTAAATTTCGTTTCTCGTGGGTTCCTGATGGAATCTGTCATAGGTAAACTTTCAATAAATCACATAGAAATCGCGAAAAGGCTCTGATATAGTCTTACTTTGTTTTTAAAACGAAATTAGCGATAAATGTAATGGAATGTAAATCGATCACTCAAACAGGACGTTTTTAAACGTGGCGATCTAGTCACTTTTCACAAATCGGAAAAATACGTGAAACACAAGTACAGAAGAGTTCCGATTATTCGCGGTTCCGGATTCTCAGCGATTTTTCGTGTGAGGCGACGCACAAATACATGGAAAACACATGTCGAAAAACGTGTGTACGTGTGAAATCAACATTACAATAATGAATCAGCGACAGATATTTCACGCTCGAGAGAGGAAAACGGTATAACAACTTGTTACTTTTTGGCGGTAGAAATAAAAGCTCTTCTTTGTGTGAACCATTAAATACCACTTAAGCACAGACGGAGTCTGTATTGATTTTGTCATGTACGCAAAATTGTATCGAGGTCAGTTTGAACGCTGCTAAGAGCCACTCTTAAAAAGTGATAAAGTAAAAATGCTTCGAGTATATAGGATGCAAGCCATGAGGAAAATATTACGAGAAAAACAATGAGAAGTGGTAGAACTTAGTTTGTTATCAATGTACACAAATTCACCACACTCCAGATAAGAGAACGAGTTTTTAGTCAATTTTTTTTTTAACTTGCGGAGGATCGCCTTCTCTCATTGGCTGGATCAATGGCTGAGTTGAATACACTTTTATCTCGGAAAGTACACTTGTGCACTCATTTGATATCGATAGTCAAACTGCAGAGGTGTGCATCTCAGAAGAACATGGTTTTTTAGAAGAGCAGAAAAACAATCAACATCCGTTGTCGGCAGAACAGACACAATCCTGGAGGATAGTAAGGATAAGATGCTATTATGAGAGAGCATCTTATCCTTTCTATCCTCCAGGATTGCGTCTGTTCTGCCGACAACGGACGTTGATTGTTTTTCTGCTCTTATAAAAAACTATGTTCTTCTATGATGCACACTGTATGACTCAAGTATGCACTGTATGCTGAAGTATGAATAAAGAGAAGATTTAATTAAAATATGGGTAAATAAGGCTAAAAAATTATTAAAACACTAAAACACAGGACGTTTCGAGCTGTTACCAGCTCATTTTCAGCTGCGAAAAACCTAAAAACAAGTAAAAAATTGAGTGGCGACCTGACCCCAGCCGTTATCACGTAACCACTGGAATTCAGCACCGAACATCCGAGGCAGACATAGTGGCCACCTACACACCAACCAATGTGGAAGATGGGTAGGCAACCCCTGCTCCTACATCTGTTCGTGTTTCGCGGGCAGATGTGTAGAAGCAGGGGTTGCCTACCCATCTTCCGCATTGGTTGGTGTGTAGGTGGCCACTATGTCTGCCTCGGATGTTCGGTGCTGAATTCCAGTGGTTACGTGATAACGGCTGGGGTCAGGTCGCCACTCAATTTTTTACTTGTTTTTAGGTTTTTCGCAGCTGAAAATGAGCTGGTAACAGCTCGAAACGTCCTGTGTTTTAGTGTTTTAATAATTTTTTAGCCTTATTTACCCATATTTTAATTAAATCTTCTCTTTATTCGTATATTTTCGGGCTATGTTTTTTGTGCTTTGCTGAAGTATGTTCAGCAGCATTTTTAAAAATGTTTTGAGCTGCCAGGAAGTTCGGCCGAAATTCTCGCGCTACTTGATTTACCAAAGCGCAATTAGGGGTAATGAGGCAGTTGAAGCACCGGCACCCTGTCTCACCCAGAATTGATATACTCAATGGCATATTAAAGCGGGTTATTAACAGTATTGCCAACATGCTGGGATCACCACTGCCCAAATTGAGGCTCTGCTTTTTGCGGTACGGCGTCCGGGGGCCTTTTTCCGGTAAATTTTGAAAATTTCACACTTTTTAAACACGTAGGCATTATTGGAGTTGGATTCTACAGTACTTCAACTTCAAAATAACCCATTCTCAGGATTCATCGGGGGTCCCATCATCACAAATGCTTTTGGCGACCTTCCATGTCTCTTTGAGACAAATTTTCAAGGAATTCGAGGCCTTTTGGTGATTGAACAGAATAAGAAAATTACAACATTACGGGGAGAAAACGATGAGTCGAAAAAAATTCGCCGCGGGGGCCCCTTCGGGACCTCCGCGGCAAATTGTTAGGGGGCGATCGCCTCCCCGACCCAAGGCCAGTCCGCCCCTGTGACAAGACTATCCAAATTTGTTTGCATTATATTGTCGAATTGTGTTCCTTTTATTGCGTAGTTAAATTACTCCTGCTCCTTAATTTTTAATTTTTCTGCAGACACTATTCATTTGCGAATTACAACCCTGACTTCCGCGCCCTTAAACTACGTTATTTTTTTGCATTTTATTCTAGATTTGAGTTCCTTTTGATATTTAGTTAAATTATTCCTGCTTCTTAATTTTTAATTTGATTAAAGATTATCTTTTCACGAAATACAATCCTGGCTTTAGCGCCCTTAAACTACGGCCTGAACGGTCGAAACTGCATAAGCGGTACAGAAAAGCCAAAAAACCAAGCGGGGACGCTGCGTCAATATTAATTTTCTATCGCCTTGCTAAGGCGCAGGGATACAACTGTTTGAACACTCCCGAACGCATAAGGTATCACGCTTCAATTGAAGGCGTTTTCGAATCTTCTGTATTTACATGACGAGACTTTCCATAATTGTTTGCATTATATTGTCGATTTGAGTTCTCCTTCTTAATTAGTTAAATTATTCCTGCTTCTTAATTTTTGATTCTTCTACAGAAATTATCTTTTTGCGAAATACAATCCTGGCTTTAGCGCCCTTAAACTCCGGCCTTAACGGTCGAAACTGCAGTAGCGGCACAGGAAAGCCAAAAAACTAAGCGGGGACGCTGCTTCAATATTAAGCTTCCATCGCCTTGCTAAGGCGCAGGAATACAACTATTTTAACTCCCCGGAACGCGTGAGGTATCACGCCTCAATTGAAGGCGTTTTCGAATCTTCTGTATTTACATGACGAGATTTTCCAAATTGTTTTGCATTATGCTGTAGATTTGAGTTCCGTTTATTATTTAGTTGAATTACTCCTGCTTCTTAATTTTTAATTATTCTGCAAAAATTATCTGTTTGCGAAATACAATCCTGGCTTTAGCGCCCTTAAACTACGGCCTTAATAGTCACAACTGCAGTAAAGGCACACAGAGGCGGACTGGTAATCGAAAAGTTAGGAGGATACCTAAATAAAAGGGCCCTTCCTGTCATTCGGGGGTCCCTCTAAGAAGGACCGGGGGCCCTCCCCCGGTAAATTTTGAACAATTCACACTTTTTAAACACGTAGGCATTATTGGAGGTGGATTCTACAGTACTTGAACTTCAAAATAACCCTATCTCAGGATTCATCGGGGGTGTCTTCATCACAAATACTTTTGCGACCTTCCATGTCTCTTAGAGACAAATTTTCAAGGAATTCGAGGCCTTTTGGTGATTGAAAAGAATAAGAAAATTACAACATTACGGAGAGAAAACGATGAGTCGAAAAAAATTCGCCGCGGGGGCCCCTGCGGGACCTTGGTTAGGGTTAATGGTTAGGGGGCGATCGCCTCCCCGCCCCCATGGCCAGTCCGCCCCTGACGGCGACTCCTAGCCGCGAAGAGGCTGTACACTCACCGCAAGTAAGTGCTGGTAGGGTATGAAGGGATCGATTGAAAGAAGAACAGAGGAAAAATAATAATTTGAAAATTGTCATTTTATTGGTTTTCTTTTACTGAATGTTTGGATTTACAAGAATTTGAAGTAGGGCAACTTACTTTACTACAAAAACTAGAACACACATTTCAAAGGTATAAAAAATTAAAATTTACCTTTAGAACAATCAAGTTCTCGTCTTAAACACGAGTCGTATATTTTTGGGCGTAAAAATCGTACCTGTTTCGCGAAAGTGCGGAACGTTTCTATTTAGTTTGAGTGTTACAGAAAGTTAGGGGGCGGGGCTTGTTTAATTGAAAACATTTTTTGCACAAAGTGGCAACGCTGTCGTAACATTTTAGTCGTCTTTTTTTATGCCATCGGTCGCCATCAGTAGCCGTCACTGCGCAATCATTCGTGTCTTGTTTCGTTGATGCCATCAGAAATAGGCGGAGCTTAGTTTGTCAAACTGAGCTAGACCATCAATCACGTGACGCTTTGACGCCATCAGCCGCAATCACTCGTCACCCCAGTCCAGAGACAAGAGATCCTCCACTAGTATCTTGGCCATGGTGGAAGCTTTTACGTTCGGGACTTCAGCATTCTACTGTTGACTTACTTACATGGTTGATGTTCAACAACGTGTTGGCAGTTTCGTTTTGCAAACAAGCCGAAAATGGCCGACGTTTGGGAAAGTTGTTTGGCTCATGACGTTATCCGAAGCTCATCATCGACCATGTAGGTAAGTCAACAGCCGAAACTAGGGTGATGACTGCTCCCTAATAAATTTATCCATAAGGAATTGTTGAAACCCCGAAAATAAAAGCTTCCACCTGTCGCTAGGAGGCCAGTGGAGGGTAGAGTACCTATATTGAGAGAGTATGGCCACTGGGTCCCATGGAGAGGCTTAGGACCAAAAAATGGCGGTGCTTTGTTTTGGTTTTTGTGGATGGGAGGGGGGTCATTGCCAACTTGTGACGGTTATCACCAACCGCACTTGCTGCCAACCTTACTACATCTAAGATAATTTTTCTCAAAAATTGCACACAATTAGCCTTAAAAATATGTAAAGATGTCGCAATAGTTTTGAGTAAATTTCTCGTTACGATAAGCAAAGAAAACTACACTTTGAGTCATTTTGCATTACATATATTATGGCGTCCGCCATTTTTGGGTCCTAACTAAGGGCTCCATTCAGCCTAAGATGTCTGAGCCAATCAGAGGTGGTAACCCCAGTGGCCATGCTCTCTCAATTTAGGTACTCTATCTTGTCTCTGCCCCAGTCCGAAGTGTGTCTATGGAGCACCACACCATCAGTGAAACCTAACCTCTAACAATTTTTTAGCAGCGTGATCGTGACTCGTGAGTTCCATGATTTCTCGTCACTCGTCAAGTTGTCTATGATTGGATAAAGAAAAATGGACGTGACCATCAGTCGCAATCACAGCGATGCCATCGGTAAGCGACCGACAGCATAAAAAAGGCGACTTTTGATGCGCAACATACGGGACGTGCTGTGAAAGGTTCCAAGAATTTTTACGGAGTTTATAACCTCACTTTGCTCGACTGTTCTCTCATTGGTTGCTACTTGATCGAGAAAATGTCACACACATAACAATTTTTCGGAAACAAGTTCCAACTGCTACATTAAACAAAATATGACATTAAATTACCAGATCCTCCCGCATATGTTACATACCTACTTGTAGTTTTATAAATGTATAATAATATTTATAAAATGATATAGTAAAAGTTCGTGTCGAAAGACGCTTATGACGAACATCCGCATAAGTCGAAATTTTCTTCGGTCCCGGAACGGTCCGTTAAGGAACAATGTTAGAAAACAGAGCTTTAGCTGATTCAGTGATTTTTCGTGCAGAATGAAAAGCCGCTTCTCTCGAAATATTGTTCCGAAAAATCCGGAAAATTTTCGGGTTTTTACGAAAAGAAAAAACAAGCGGAAGATAAGCAACATTGACGAAAAAATGTGAGAAAGAGTTATGTGGCTACGTACCTTCGTACATGAAGGAAGTGTAGAAGTGACATAATTGGACTAAATTTTGCAATTTGGAACTATAAATTCCAGCCCGGTTTAAAAACGACGTATGTGCCATTAGTTTCCTTGAGCACATAAGTGTTTTTCCAGAAGAGCCAGAATTTATAGTTCCAAATTGCAAAATGCAGTCCAATTATGTTGCTTGATAGGTATGAAAATTGCTGCATTCGGTAGATTTTTTTTTTTTTCAAAAGCTTGGCTCACTTCACTCCTAATATCACTCTTAACTTCACTTTTGATTGATCTTTGATTAAATGTAAAAAAGTTAAATGAAGGATTTTAAACATTTCAAAAAATAAAACATTAAAAAAGTTAAAAATTTCAAAAGCGCAAGAAAAAATCACTTGAAAAATCATTGATTTTGTTTGCTTCTGTCGATATGGCATTCTCGATGTGAGCAACGATTCTAGATTATGGAGATGGGCTGTTGCATTATCGTCAATTTCACGAATTTACATGCTTTTCACGCTATTTGCGGGTTCAGCGGAGAATCGAGTAAGTAGAATAGCCGCTTCTGTCGAAATTTTCATTGGTTCCCCGACCATTCGACCTAACGAACTTTTACTGAATTTTATTTTAGATGTTAAGGAGCATTGATCACATGAGAAGGGTCCATCTTCACTATGCATACACCGCTAGCACATGGTTCTTCAAATTAGTCTTCAAATTGAACTTTCATAAGCAATCATCGCATAAGAAGGGTTCATCGGCAATGTGTACGCACTTGAAATGCGATTCAAGCGTAGGTTTTGATTTTAGGTGATTCGATGGACGCCATATTTTGTGTCAGAACGGCATGCGATATATCGCATCAATTGGTTCCATTTTGTCAGCTACTCGTCATTTTTCTCCAATTTTGAGAACGCAATTCTGTTGTCAGGAGACTAAAGCACTCACTTACCGATTTTAACAAAGAAATTCAACGTAATAAAGGCGTGGTTTTTTCACAGAGAAAACATAGCATTCGAGTGCAGTTTCGATATCAGTATCGAATGCGAAAAACCACGCCTTTATTACGTTGAATTTCTTTGTTAAAATTGGTAAAAGGGTGTTTTAGTCTCCTGACAACAGAATTGCGATCTCAAAATTGGAAAAAATGACGAGTAGCTGAAAAAATGTAACCAATTGATGCGATATATCGCATGCCGTTCTGACACAAAATATGGGGTCCATCGAATCACCTTAAATTTTTGGAGCATTGATCGCAGGAGAAGGGTCGATCGGCAATGTGTACATACTTGAAATGCAATTTAAGCTCAATTTTTTGACAAGGTGGAGAAATGGTGCTGGGTCCACACCATTTCGCGGGGAAACATAGCCAAGAAATACCAAAAATTAAAATTAGAGTCAAAAATAAATTTTTAGAACTCTAATGCGCACCAGTATGAAACTGAGGGGGGAGAGTGTTCAGCTCAGGCAGTTTGCAATGGAATATTAAGTTGGAGTCACGCCGAGGGATCTTTACCGGTTTGGGCCTTATTAGACCTCATCAGAAGATCACACTCAGCAGTGAACCCAACTTAACATGCCGCAAAATCCAAGACGGCATTAAAACGCCGTCGTGGATATGACCCGAGGCATGACACAAAAGTGTGATCCTCGCGCCATCTACCGTCGCTGCTGAACAACTCTCATAACAAAACAAGGAAAACCCAAGAAAAATGATTATTGCACTGGTTGGAGATGCGAACGCATCTAGACGCAACCGCCCGCTCTCGAACGAGAGAAACACATACCCCGAAGTGTGCGTGCAAATTTAAAAATTAAACACTAAAAAGTGGCCGTTTCTTGGGTTTTCCTTGTTTTGTTATGAGAGTTGTTCAGCAGCGACGATAGATGGCGCGAGGATCACACTTTTGTGTCATGCCTCGGGTCATATCCATGACGGCGTTTTAATGCCGTCTTGGATTTTGCGGCATGTTAAGTTGGGTTCACTGCTGAGTGTGATCTTCTGATGAGGTCTAATAAGGCCCAAACCGGTAAAGATCCCTCGGCGTGTCTCCAACTTAATATTCCATTGCAAACTGCCTGAGCTGAACACTCTCCCCCCTCAGTTTCATACTGGTGCGCATTAGAGTTCTAAAAATTTATTTTTGACTCTAATTTTAATTTTTGGTATTTCTTGGCTTTGTTTCCCCGCGAAATGGTGTGGACCCAGCACCATTTCTCCACCTTGTTAAATACAGTTTCGGGCCACTTTTTAGTGTTTAATTTTTAAATTTGCTCAAATTTTTGTTTTGATGATTTTGGGCGCTGGCCACAAGAGAGGAGTCGGTCTGAAAGTGCACTTTTAATGCATGCTTATTTAAATTACATTGGTTTCAATTTGAATGTGCGTGATCATTAATCGCTAGCACACGTCTCTATAAATTAGACTTCAATTTGAACTTTTGAACAATTGAAACGCACTTGAAGTGCGTTTCAAGCGTAGGTTTGGGTTTCAATTTTTTGGAGCATTGATCGCAGGTGAAGGGTCGATTGGCAATGTGTACGTACTAGAAATGCAATTTAAGCTCAGATTTTGACTGGCCACAAAAGAAGGGTCGGTCTGACTGTGCACTTTTAATGCATGCTTATTTAAGCTACATTTCAAATTGGATGTGCGTGAGCACTGATTGCTAGAGTACCTATATTGAGAGAGTATGGCCATTGGTGTTACCACCTCTGATTGGCTCAGCCATCTTAGGCTGAATGAAGCCCTTAGGACCCAAAAATGGCGGACGCCATAAATTAATGCAATGCAAAATGACTCAAAATTTAGTTTTCTTTGCTTATCGTAACGAGAAATTTACCCAAATGCACTATTGCGACTTCTTTACATATTTTTAAGGCTAATCGTGGGCAATTTTTGAGAAAATTTATCTTAGATGTAGTAAGGGTTGGCAGCAAGTGCGGTTGATGATAACCGTCAAAAGTTGGCAATGACCCCCCTCCCATCCACAAAAACCAAAACAAAGCACCGCCATTTGTGGGTCCTAAGCCTCTCCATGGGGCCCAGTAGCCACACTCTCTTAATATAGGTACCTACTCTACTGATTGCAAGAGAAGGGTCAATCGGCGCCGTGCACGCACAATAGATGTCTTGTAAGGTCACCCTTTGATTTTAATAATTTTGACCACTAGTCATGAGAAAAGGGCCGGTCTTCACTGTGCACTGTTAACACATGCGTATTTAAATAACATTTCAAACTGAATGTGCGTGAGCACTGATCGCAGGAGAAGGGTCGATTGGCAATGTGTACGCACATTAGATGTCTTCTAAGGTCACCCTTTGATTTGAATGATTTTGAGCACTGGCCACACGAGAAGGGCCGGTCTTCACTGTGCACTGTTGATAGGTGGCTCTTTAATGACCATTTCATAGTGAATTTCCGTGAGCATTGATCGCAGGAGAAGGGTTGATCGGCGCTGTGTACGCACTTCAGATGCATTCTGAGGTCATCCTTTGATTCAAATGCTTTTGAGCACTGACCACATGAGAAGAGCCGTTCTTCACTATGCACTGTTGACACATGGTTCTTTAATACACATTTCAAACTGAATTTCCGCGAGCACTGATCGCAGGAGAAGGGTCGATCGGTGCTATGTGCGCACATTAGATGTCTTGTAAGGTCACCCTTTGATTTGAATGATTTTGAGCACTGGCCACAAGAGTAGGGTCGATCATCGCTGTGTACGCACTTTAGGTGCTTTGTAAGGTCGCCCTTTGATTTACATGATTTTGAGCACTGACCACACGAGAAGGGCCGGTCGTCACTGTGCACTAATACGTGCCTATTTAAATTACTCTTCAACTTGAATGTGCGGGAGCACTGATTGCAGGAGAAGGGTCGATCGGCGCTGTGTGCGCACTTCAGGTGGGAGGTAAGGTCACCCTTTGATTTAAATGATTTTGAGCACTGACCACACGAGAAGAGCCGGTCTTCACCATGCCTTCTTAATACATGGTTTCTTAAAGCACTCTTCCAGCAGAATGTGTGGGGGCATTGATCGCAGGAGAAGGGTCGATCGGTGCTATGTGCGCACATTAGATGTCTTGTAAGGTCAACCTTTGATTTGAATGATTTTGAGCACTGGCCACAAGAGTAGGGTCGATCATCGCTGTGTGCGCACTTTAGGTGCTTTGTAAGGACGCCCTTTGTTTTAAATGATTTTGAGCACTGACCACACGAGAAGGGCCGGTCGTCACTGTGCACTATTAATACGTGCTGATTTAAATTACTCTTCAAATTGAATGTGCGGTAACACTGACTGCAGGAGAAGGGTCGATCGGCGCTGTGTACGCACTTTAGGTGCTGTGTAAGGTCACCTTTTGATTTAAATGATTTTGAGCACAGACCACACGTGAAGGTCCGGTCTTCACTGTGCACTATTAATACGTGCTTATATAAATTACTCTTCAAATTGAATTTCCGCGAGCACTGATCGCAGGAGAAGGGTTGATCGGTGCTATGTGCGCACATTAGATGTCTTGTAAGGTCAACCTTTGATTTGAATGATTTTGAGCACTGGCCACAAGAGTAGGGTCGATCATCGCTGTGTACGCACTTTAGGTGCTTTGTAAGGTCGCCCTTTGATTTAAATGATTTTGAGCAGTGACCACACGAGAAGGGCCGGTCGTCACTGTGCACTATTAAAACGTGCCTATTTAAACTACTCTTGAAAGTAAATGTGCGCAAGCACTGATTGCAGGAGAAGGATCGATCGGCGCTGTGTACGCGAATAAGATGTGTTCTAAGTTGACTCTTTGTTTTCCGTTGTCGTGAGCAATGATGACACGAAAATGGGCGAGACCCATCGTGCACACCTTGTACATGCGTTTTTAAATTACTTTTAAAACTGAATGTTCTTGAGCATTGATGGCATGCGAAGGGTCGAACTTCCGTGAGGGCGCATTGGGTATGGACCTGTAGTGTTTTCTTTTCTTTAAATTTCATCGAGCGTTGAGCAAAAGGGAAGGGTTGTTGATTATTATGAACGCTCTTCATGTGTATTTGTAAGTCTTTTTTGAATTTAAATTTACGGGAACATTGAGTGCACGCGAAGCATGATATATGCTTTATTTTGAACGTAGAGGGACACTGTCTACGTAAGAAAATTTGCCGCTCGTTCTTGTGTGAGATTCTAAGGTGCTCTTTTAGAGATATGATGGAATTAAAAATCTCCGAGCACATATCACAGGAGAATGTTTCATCTTTGTTATGCCCATCAACTACATGCCCCCGAAGGGATGACGAATTCATATTTTTCGGCGGATTTGGACTGCACTTAGAGGCAAATTTATCCGTAGTTTTATGAAGGAGCTTGTTTGTATCCTTGTTTGAAGTGAAGGTTTCTACGGCCTTCATTTTGGACACTTTTTGTTCTTTTCGTGACGACAATTTGTGGATGTTTACAGTCATTCTGTAAATTCCTTCGTTTTCTGGGATACGGTTGTGGACAGATCCATGATTTACACCTGATCTTCCCTGTAACAAAACAATGCGTTATACCGTTATGTCGTTATACATTGTCTGGTAAACTTCAGCCAAACAAAATGCTGTAAGTAACTCTTTAAAAAAATGCCTAGCCAAAGTTAACTTCCGCCATGGGTGGGTTTATATCCTTGTATTTTTATTGCCGATAGGATGAGTGGAAAAATCTAAATGGAGAAAGCTCTCATAAGAAGCAAGAATTTGAAGTAGTTTCATATTTTTTTTTAATATACCCGATACATTTTTTTTTTCAATAAACTAGCAGTTTCGGTTGAGCAAGATTTTTCAGTTCCAAAAGCAAATATTTTATTATTTATTTTTCTACTTGATAAAAGATCGGAAGACAGAAATTAAACAACTATTTGTAAGTTGTATTTCATTGTTACGTTCAAAGTATTAATCATCATTATATTCTGTTTATAACCTTACTAGGGGGCCCTGCCCCCTGACCGCTACGCGGCCCAACCCCCGGGAGGGCGCCTCGCGGGCCCCATACGCATATGTATAGGCAAAAATGTTCTTCCATTTTAATACACCATTTTGTGAGAGAAACTGGAGAGAAAATCTACCAAAACACCTTGGTTCCTACAATCCTGAGCAATACTTCATAAAAACACCCGAAAACATGCATTTCCATGTGAAAATCGGCCAAACTAAGGTCAAAATCGGATTCTGCGAAGAAAATACCTCGGGAGCCCGAACTTCCGACCTGAAATTCCATAAACATCGAAGGATATAGCGGAAAGAAGTTGCGGAGGAAGTCCATGACCGGGCAATCCTATGTTTCGTTACAGTGTCCGACGCAAAGTTCACCATACTAGGGGGCTACGCCCCCTGGCCGCTACGCGGCCCAACCCCCTGAAGGCGCTCCGCGCAATCAATGGGCCGCTTCGCTGCCCTATTCTTACCCTCTTACCCCCTATCAATGTTGATTTTATTTTTCCCCTAAAAAATTACGATATGAGGTATACTTTACTTACATACATACATATAAGTCGCTTTACAGCACTCCCTCGCGCTCTACGACTCCTACCCAAGTAGCATAGATTGCAATAAGTAGCAATTACATAGTAAAAATATTGCAATCCCAATGAGTGTTGTGTATGTTGCCTAGCTCCTATTTGAAGGGGCCCCGTTCGTTGAAACTTACTGCAATAAAATTAAAATAAGTTGCAATATTTCATTGCATTGCATATTGCCTATCTTTCTGACATGCAGCTTATTTTCTCGATTGTTTAAAATCGGCTTAAGTCGACCAAATGATGTAAAAATATTGCAATTTAATGGTAAAAAAATTACAATTTTCTTGAAATCAAATTGCAATTTAATTTCAATATTTTCATTGCACTGTGCTACTTGGGTAACCTCCACTGCTCTCTTTCAAACCACAAATCTTAAGGGATTGAGCACCTTAACATTTCCGCTTCAATCCCTTCCCTCCAACCTTTCATTGGGCGCCCTCTGCGTCTTCTCCCAGGAGGAACCCAGTCAAGGACCTTCGTCGGCAACCTGCCTCCTGCCATTCTCTGGACATGACCATACCAAATGAGTTGTTTTGTCATAATGTCATGCACGATGGTCTGCTTGGCATCCATGATCTCCCGTACCGTCTCATTTCTGACGCGATCCTTTCTGGAAATACCAGCGGATCTACGCCAGAAGTCCATCTCTGTTGCCTCTAAAACCTCCCGGGTCCGCTGTTTCATCGGCCATACTTCACACCCGTAGGTTACTATGCTCTTGACAATCGCGTTGTAGATCCTTCTTGTGTTCTCTTTGGAGATCCTTTGGTCCCAAAGGACTCCATTTAACATAGCGATTGCCCTCCTACCCTGCATATTCCTCTTCTTGATGGCCTGGTCCAATTTTCCATCCTAGGTTAAAAACACTCCTAAATATTTGTAAATATCGCAGCTTCCAATTTGCCGCCCATCCTCTAATTCTATACTTTGCTGATTCCCGCCAACGGTCAACTTCTCGGTTTTGCTGACTTTCACCTCGAGGCCCCATTTCCGATACTCGGCCACCAACTTTCGAGTCATGTACTCAGCATCATCCTGATCTTGGGCGATAAGTACTTGGTCATCAGCAAAGCATAACGTGTAAAGAGTTTCTTCATCATTCAGAGGGACACCCATTCCGGAACATTTTTTCTTCCATTCACGCAGTACATGTTCTAAGTTTATTTTAAACAAGGTGGGGGAGAGGCAACACCCTTGCTTTAGCCCCTTTGTTACATAAAAACCCCCCGACAAGCCCCCTTTACATTTAATTCTTGCAAAAGTCCCTTGATAAAAAAGCTTAATTGCATTAATTAGTCCACGAGTAAAATCAGATTTTTCCAAGGCCTCCCACAGTTTCACTAAAGGCACGCTATCATAGGCTTTTTGCAAATCCACGAACACCAAGTGCAGTACTTTACTTTCAGAATGAAATAATTTTTGGTTTTGATGAATAAAGAAAATTTTATTTTTTTTTAAGTCAAAAGGACGCGTTTTAGAATGACTGCTTGATGAAATATTGCAGTAAAACAACGAACAATGATAATCAGGTAATAATCAAAACAGTCAGAAGTCGGGGATCAAACCCACACACCGTGAAATATGGGGACGCATCAGACATCTTAGACTCGGCCATCGCTCTTATGAAGATGACATGCGTGAATCTTGTGTATAGTCAGGGGGCATACGTATTCCCGTGTGCAGGTTTGTGAAGGCATATTGTGTGATACATCAATCTCTTCGTTTTGATGTCTAGAAAAAGAAAATCGATGATGGCCATCTCAAATTTCATACAAACCCCCCCCCCCAAAATCAAGATGGCGGCCAAAATGGCGGTTTTGGGGTAACAAATTTTAAAATTTGCAAATACGTCGTGTCGGGTGTCGATTCTTATGTATTTTTGATCGTAGAGTCCGAATTAATAACTGACCCAAAGGTCAGTTTCAGGCCAAAATCCAAGATGGCGTCCAAAAATACCTCTTACGGGTACTAATTTGCCTATTCGGGTCTACATGTATTGTAGGGTATCAATTATTAGGTTTTCAGGGTCGTAGAGTCCGAAAATGAGGTTCATTTTTTGCTGCGGCCCTCAAGAAGCCCTAAAATCAAAGATGGCGCCCAAAATGGCCACCGGTCTTACGGATGGAACTGCCATTTAGGGCAGCTGTAACAAACAATACGTTCAAAATTATGTTTCTTTGGTCAAGAAGTTCGAATAGGAGATCAGATGTTTACTCCTGCAAAAAATTAAGCCTCCGAATCGAAAATGTCTGCCGACATTGTTGCCAGTTAGAGGCGCAGACCGGTAAATGACTGATATTAAGGGATTTGCCAAAGGAGGGGTTTCGATAAGGGCCGTTGTTGGGCTCATTCCCTGAAATTCTTCAATTCTACGATTGCTTGCTCATTTAAAGTCTAAAGCTTGCGGAATGTATCATGATTTAGTCATTTTTAGTGTATTTAGGGGTCTAATACTGGCCTAAATATGAGACTAAAGGCCGATTTTGGCGAAAAATGCGGGTTTTTTGACGTTCGACGTGACGCTGTTTCATAACGATCCCATCGTCGAAGGAGAATATTGTCCTTCAAGTACGTTCACTAAGGATATAAGAGATTCACTTTGGCCAATTTTCGTTGATGGCAAACCTTGCGCTCAGAGTTAAAACGATCTTCTTAGAATTTTCTTGTTTTTCATCATGATTTAAAATGCCATAAAAAGGGCGACACATCTTAAACCATAAATAGATTCCTTGGCGGAAAATGTACGCAGCTGGTCAAAACCTTCCTCCAAAAAATTTATG
>NW_017550151.1:1374167-1418114 GCF_001854935.1 Bemisia tabaci | reverse complement strand
AAAAAAACCTGGGTCCTTTTTCCAAAATCTGATTACAGCGGGCTCATCTAGGGCCTATTACCTGTCGATTTACCTAAGAATCATGGAAATCGGCCCGGTAGAACGCTCAAACGAACTATGACAAAAAGTATAAATTTACATTGTTTAAATGGGAGAATTCGCAACTTTACCACGTAATATAAAAAAACCTGGGCCATATTTTGAAAATCTGAAAAGAGTTGGCTAATCTATAGACAATTGCCCGTCGATTGCCGCAAAAATCATGCAAATCGGCCCGGTAGAAGGCTGGAACTAAGCGTTACCAGTTACACAAAATTAGGAGGTCTCGGAGCTTATAGTATAGAAGAAGAGAAGAAGAAGGCGCGAAACCAGAATCGCACAGCCCACACTCTGTGAAAACGTGGCTTGATTTTCGTCGTCTTCAATCCGAACACGCGCCTGAAAGGTCGAAAAGAGCGTACAGGAGTAAGGGGTATGGTCGACCTAAACAGTTGTGGGTACTGCAAAGTGCGCATATCGATTGTGAAACTTTCAAACCACGTATTTCGTTCCCGGTATTTAAAAATTTACGCTCGGATCTTAATTTTCTACAAGTGAACGAATCAACATCATTCCTTAGAATGTTCACTGAATTGTCTGCGCATAGAGAAAAAAAAATCATGACAGTTTCTAGAAACAGCCGCTGAGTTTAAAAAATAAAATACCAATTTTTTTTAACAAAAAATAAAATACGACGGGAAGTCTGCAACGTCGCAGACCGAGATACGTAGTTTGGGAGTTTCATCGTCGATAATCCATGTGTCGCAGCGCGGGCGATAGCACGTTTTCTGTAAAAAACGCATGCTTTAGTTTCACGACAGACGCTCGAAACTTAGTGTATGAAATGTTCATTTTCGGGTCCTAAAATTGGGTTTGGATCTGGAGGGCCATCAACCAAACTCTGTGGCAAATTATTGGTCTATCACATGAAAATAGAGACACTCCAGGGCTAACTTGTAAGATTTCTTAAAATAGAATCTTCATTTCCTGTAAGGTAACACAACATTGGTTCGGATCGGCTAGGCAACTAGAGAGTAAAGCGGCAAAGTGTTAAGTGTCGCGGGGATTTCGAGGTACTTTCAGTGGGAATCATGCTTTTGAAGTAAGAATATTACATGATTGTGTGAACGTGTATCAACAGTCGTTTGTAAGTCAGTACACTTTACCATTTTTGTCCCGGAAATCCTTAGGCAGGGTGTCTACTAAAACTGGCTGGTAAAAATTAAGTACTTTTACAATACTTTTTCAGTGCCTCATGAGCAGAAAAAATGTGGTACTTTTTTGGTACCTTTGAGTTGATTGTTGATTTGAGGTCCTATTATTTAATTATATTTCTTACCGCTTGTTTACTTTTCATTCTTATACAAAAATTATCGATTTGCTATATGTGTACGATTCTAGCTTGAACACACTCAAACTATGCGGTCAAAACTGTAATAACGGCAAAGGAAAACCGACAAGGCGAGCGTGGAGGCTACTTTAATAATAATCTGCCATCGCACTGCTACGGCGCGGCGTAACGATACGACTATTCGTACTCTTCGGAATGCGTAAGGTATCACGCCACATTTGAAGGCGTTTCCGAAACTGCCAACTTTCCATTTCGGGATTCTTGCGTGGCATAAAATGGTGGAATGACTCATCTTACGAGTTAGTGCAACAGTTATGCGCACATCTCCTTGTTTTGATTTTTATTTATAGCTTTCGTTCCAGTTGATAATGAGTGTGTAATTTGCTCGGATATGATTTCTTCCTGTTTAAGATTTTCATACACATTTACAACCTGACTGGATGAAAAATTTTTCCAGTAGGCCGATCAATGAAAGTTTAAGGCAGCCAAATAAGACATCGATATGCGCTACATTGTATGGTCAGGATAGATCATTGTCTTGTCTCATTGGTAGGTACGAAGGGTAAATTTTTTTTTTTGCTGATGAATGTGTAGACCGAGGAACTTTCTGCACTTCGGATTCAGTCGAAATTTTCTTTGGATCCTTGACTTTAAGACTTAGCGAGCTTTTACGTTGAGAGCGACCGTCCACGTCAGAAGTGCTCTGAAGGTACCAGGGCACATTTTCGTAAAAAGAACTCGACAGTTCGGAATTTTGGGTTCAGATTGGCGAGCGTCTCCTGCATCCCATAGAATAAGTTATGAGCGGTTGAGAGTATTGTTAAGCTGGCCAAGAGTACACAAATGAACTAGAACTCGACAGTTTTAAATACCGAAAACGAAAAGTGGAAACTCGCGGAAAATTTTTTTCACGACTCTGTTTCATGGATTTCAAACTTGAAGCCATCGTAACTCTAGTTTGGCTTGTAATTTTTTGTTTGAGAACAAATCCTAAGCAGAAGTCTCAATATCTCGACTTCAAAATTCTTTCTCTTCTCCCGTGGATGGTCACGAATATCGTTGTCCCCCGAACAAAAGAACGTAAATGTGTTTCGAAGTTGCCAAATTCACTCGGAAATTGAATAATTAAAAGGAAAATCTAGAGCGTTTGGAACTGAAAATTTCACCGATTCAGCCTACCTTTCAAAAATCATCTACGTTTCGGAGAGGTCTGCAGGGATCTCGCGGAGAGAGCGCGTTCGTAATGAACGAGTGCGTGAAATAATGGGAGTTGAGGAAGATATTGTGCACGATATCAAAACCAGGCAGCTGGTTTGGTATGGACATGTGCGGAGAATGGCAGATAGTAGGTTGCCAAGAAAGGTATTTGATTGGGTTCCTCCCGGAAGAAGGCGGCGTGGACGTCCAGTAAAAGGTTGCCGAGAGGGAGTGGAGGGGGAGATCAGACGGTGTAATCTGCCCGATGATTTGTGGGAGGATCGATTCCGATGGCGATTTGGAGTCGCAGAGCGCTCTAGTGCGCTGAGGTAGCGGCTTGATATGTATGTATCTACGTTTCGGACACAAAGTATCTAGCTCATATTCATGGTGGAGTTAATTTTGTGACCTTGGAATCAAGTTACGTTCCTTCATCTGTGAAACGACGATAAAGGAAGGAAATTATGTGAGATCTTACCTCCGTTTTCACCTGGAACAAGGACGGGGCAGAACGACTCGAACTCGGGGCAGAATCCGACGTTTTCAAATGATAGCGCACGAGCACTGGATCGAGTCCTTCCAGCAGGACAACCGGATTTTTCCGCCTGTTCGAATTTCGACCGCTGATTATTTGATGAGTACCTAACAAGATGAAACAAAAAGAAATTGACAGGTGAATATGGCACAACGAAAGTATCATTGACTTTTCTAAACCGATACAAATCACTGGCATGTCGCGCTTTGCAATGAATCAATTGATCTGCCCTTTAAACCTATGGAAAAAAGATCGATAAACAGGGTTTTCGCAACGTGCACCCTAAAAATCGATTCTTAAGGTGATTCGATGGACGCCATATTTTGTTTCAGAACGGCATGCGATATATCGCATCATTTGGTTCCATATTTTCAGCTCCTCGTCATTTTTCTCCTATTTTGAGATCGCACTTCTGTTGTCAGGAGTCTAAAGCACTCACTTACCAATTTTAACAAAGAAATTCAACGTAATAAAGGCGTGGTTTTTTCAGAGAGAAAACATCGCATTCGATACTGATATCGAAACTGTACTCGAATGCGATATTGTCTCTCTGAAAAAACCACGCCTTTATTACGTTGAATTTCTTTGTTAAAATTGGTAAGTGAGTGCTTTAGACTCCTGACAACAGAAGTGCGATCTCAAAATAGGAGAAAAATGACGAGTAGCTGAAAATATGGAACAAATTGATGCGATATATCGCATGCCGTTCTGACACAACATATGGCGTCCATCGAATCACCTTAACCGATTTTCAAACGGGCAAATATAGATTATCGATCATTCACGCCTCGGCACTGACACAAATGCAACTAAAAAGAATATTGAAACACCACGATATATGCTCCCTCGTAAAATATTTCACATAGAACTTGTTAAAATTGTCACATAGAACTTGTCTAATTTCAGCGATCAACTTATTAGAATAAGTAAAGAGTCTGTTAAGAAAGTGCGCCTACTAGGAGGAACTCAGAGATTCTTTCAAACGAGGCCTGAACAAAACCTCATGATGAAAGAATCCTCCAGTGAAAGCATTCAAAGCTCGTTTTGTCAATACAATGTTGCAAAGGTTACATCTTTACCATTGAAAGATGTTGTTATTTTGAAGCTCCTCGTTTTAAAATACAAATTTAGTTGAACAATAATTTCTATAATTGGAGGCACAATAACATCAACGGATGCTACTGTGCCTCAGAAAATGAAAAAATATCAGCAGACTGTGTTTTTTCAACCAAACAGCTTCCCAATGTTGGCATTTCTCAATGGTGAAAATGTAATCTTGGCAACGCTGTACTGCCGCAACGAGCTTTGAACGTAAGCCAGGGTGTCTACTGAGGTCCACAAAAATAAAATAAGTACTTTTTCAGTACTTTTTAGGTATTTAAGGAAAAATTTAAGTACCTCGCCTTGGGGAAAAATTAAGTACTTTTTCAGTACCTTTTCGATATGTATCGCAATTCTTCGATTTTGGCACTGTCGCGCGCTTAACTTCGGCTATTCCCGTGGCCTTTTCGGCTGTTTTCGTCAAATCTAGGGAGATGCCTTATTCCGCTCCTCTACAACAACCACGCTCTTTCGGGCTGACATTGCACTAATACGCTTGACGAACAACGCACAGAGGGTTGCATGACTATCAGGCGACCGAACTGAACGCGCAGCGCAAAATGCGAAAAATTACAGACCTTCCGCGAGATTTACATACTATTAAGGTACTTACGGACCGACCTTAAAAAATGCGTACTTTTTCCGGACTTTACGGACTGGTAGACACCCTGATAAGCTCAAACTTTCACTGGAGAACTGTCTCATCATAAGGGTTCATTTCGGTATCATTTGAACGAAATCCCTGAGTTCCCCCAAAAAGGGGCACGAACAGGCCTTTTTTCTTGACAAGTTCTTGGACCTCCCCACTCTTCCGTGCCTTGATGGTATGGTGAAACTTCATAGTGGCTGGCAAAATTTAATTTTTCATTCCCTGACCTTCCCCTGACTTTTCCTGATAAAATTCCCACACTTCTTTACGATGATGTAAGGGCAGTCAATTAATGAGGTTGAAACGTTGGCACAACATCGCGATCGGCTGACTCGTCGCGGACCCGATGTTTTACACAAAAAATTCCCTGATCGTTGACGAAATTCCCTGACTTTCCCCGATCGAGTTGTATTCCTTGACTTTCCTCGGTATTCCCGGTCGCTCGCCACCCTCACTGAAAAAAAAGTCTCGGCGTTTTTACCAAGGTCCGTTGGTACCTTTACCATCTCACTTTTTTTTACCAACTTTTTGGTAATTTTACCAAGACAGACTGGTAAGCTTACTTAAAAACCGGTATTTTTACTGTTTTTTTAGGTAAGAATACCACTTTTATTGGTAATCAATTCCCGGTAACTTTACCATTTTACCTCGGTAATTCTACCACAGTCAATAAAAAATATTGGCGTTTTTTACCAAGGTCCGGTAAAATTACCGAGAAAGTTCACTAATTTTACCAAGATTCTTGGTAAAATTACCAATTCCATAAATGGTAATTTTAACCAAGAAAAAACTGGGATCAAATAGAACCCTGAATTCTTGGTAATTTTACCCTTTTCTTAGTAAATACATCGAGATTTGTTTTTCAGTGCTGTGAAAGCTCCGTATGGGCCTCCAGGCGTTGTCAAATTTCCATTGATAAAAACGATTTTGCAGGGAAATTTCGGAATAGTTTTCGTCCAATTCCTCGGGTAGTTTTGCTTGCAATTTGACCTAAAAAGTTTGAAAATTTCAAGGACAAATATTGACAAATGCACGGAAATGTGTGTATATTCTTTTCCCAATATTTCCGGGCCGGAATTGTAATCGAAATTTAACCTGAAAATTCCAAGGAATAACACATACATTTTCTTTTAAAGAAAATTTAATTGGAGGAAATTTAGCAACATCCAGGTAGGTACTCATACGTCGTTTTTTCTTGGTACGGCATCTTTAAGGTGTGTGACCGCCATTTGCCACATTTTTTCATCGCATTCGAGCGTGGGTGACTAAAACTTACGGATAAATCAAATCTTAAACTGTCGGCGACTTACCGTCTTCTTTAGATTTGCTCGTGACGGTTTCGTCCGGATGATTGATTTCCGGTCTTGAATTGGACGGCTCGTTCGTTGACAATCCGACGTCCGATTCTTGTTTCGGGACCAAACGAAGGATAGCGCTCTTGCTGACGAGCTCTGAAAAATATTACAGAAGTCTTTACATTTGCGTTAATCTTTACATCCGACATTTTGCGGCGAGAAACTCCTATTTTTGTCTCATTATAGAATGAACGTGTTTGTCATTAGTTTTCCTTTGCAGGTGAGCGCTTCTATGAACTGAGTCCCTTTATACTGAGAGTCAAGACAATGTGAATCCATTTCTGATTGGTTCCCGTATTTTAGGCCTTCACAGTGTCACAAGCGGGAATAAAGATTACATTTTCACCGATTGCAAATATTATAATCAGGAATGGACCAGGGAATTACGGGTTCGGCAAGGAACAAATGGAATGAGAGAAGGAACGGAGAAAGGAATTTAAGAATGGGCCGATCAAAGATTACAAAGAGCGTTCAATATCTGTAATCTTTATTCCCGTTTGTGACTCCATGAGGGGTGTTGTCTTGACTCTCAGTATAAAGGGACTCTACTATGAACGAGTCATCAGGAATTATGTTCCCATTGCAAAATGAGGTTCATCTATAAAATAACTCTTTCCGTGCATCATTGATAGCTCTTCTTTCGCGCTTTCGGTTTCTGATCGTTAAATTAGTTTTGAGACAACCTATAGATAAATGGCAGCGGCACTATTACTAGAAACAAAGAGAAAAAGCAAAGGAAAAACGACCAAAAGCTGTCGTATTTTTCGCAAGTAGTTTTAAGCGTGCCAGTAGGGCTCGCTTTTTGAAATCACTCGGATGTACCATAGTACAGCACACCGATCAACCAATGCTATTCAACGGGCCGTCCAAATATTTTTTTCCTCGGACCCGTTTTCTTGTCTTTGAACCATTATACTGTCAAGCCCTGATGGTCTCTTACCAAAAAACCGAATGAACTGCTAATTGGGAACCCTTGAGAACATTTTCCTGTCAAAACCGTATTATTTCATTTGACAAAAACCTCATAGTAGCTTTCTTACGCTCGGAGGACTCAACTCTAGAACCTTCTTTCCCGCCAAAACTGTTTAGCCAATGAACATCTTGCAATGCAAGTGCAATCTGTGATGAGCCTCGTGACTCTTTATACCATGTACTAACCGTGGCCCCTGCAGAAATCCACTCAAACCACTGCAGTTATCTCCCGATATAGCTTTGGGTGTCAGGTTTCGAGCAAGGCAATAAAAAACGGCGAGGAGAGGGTCGCCTCGTCGAACCTATTATCTTCCACGCCCGATTAACCATTCACCGTGACGCCAGGATCCACCAAATTTTCACAAAAATTGTTTTCCGTCTATTTAGCGAGTTTTTCCTTACTTTCCGTTAAAGTACAAATTAAAAGAGACCTCATTTGTAAAAATCGGCCGAATAGGAGGGAAGTTACAGTTCGAAATCCAAAGAGATTAACTCAACGCGATTTCGATGCACGGCAGTTCGCCCAAATCACGGTCGTGCGAAATGCCGCATATCAGCTTAAAATCAAGATAATTGGACGGAATCTTTAAAATCAATTTACATTCAACGTTCATGAATCAATATTTTCTCCCAAATTTAGCAAAAAGTACCAATTGATGCAAATAACTAAGACGTGAAAATAGTAGGTATGTGTCCAACATTTTAGTTATTCGGCACGCTTTTCCAACATATTCATGTTGGATTTTTCTGCTTGTTTTTATTTAAACTTCATAGCATGCGTCAAAAATATTTTAGATCCACGGACTTTTTGCAAAATTCACTTTTTTCCGTTTTCTGGATTGTTTTTCTTTCATAATCGGACTTGAGTGCTTTTTGAAACAAACAATTCGGTTACCTGTGAGCGGATTTTCATCTTCCTCTGCTTCTTCTACTTTTATACGCGGCAGCAGTGATGAAGTCACGTATTTCCGTTCAAGAGGAGCAGATTCTGCTCGGTTGTCCCTGAAATCAACGTCAGGTTCTTCCTGATAATCAGAATGAGGTTCTTGAAAAGGCACCGGTGAGTTCTGCTGGTCGCCAGTGTACCCGGTTCTACTGTTGAATGATGTGAGATCGAGTTTCTCTAGGAACACAACTGGTTGCTTTTGACCGAATTCGGACTTGACATGGAGCATGGTATCTTGTCTGAGATCTGCAACACCAGTCATGTGGTTCGTTTTAAAACTATGAAACCGTTCAGTTCACACCAGGGGATCAGCACCCTTATGAAAAAAACCAATTTGAGTAAAATTGAATGTGACTTGAGATCGCTTTGCCGAGAAAAATTTTCCTCTCATATCAATTTAAAAAAAGAAAACTGAATTTTCATCGTATTATTGGAACTCGTGTTTTTTTTTTCATTGCAGACATTTTCGTTAAAATTGAGAATGTAGAAAAATATGTGGGGGGAGAAAAAACAAGGATGGAGAATGAAGTTCTACCTGTTCGATATTCTTCATATTCCGTGGATTCGTCAGACACGGCCTCTTTTTTGAGCTGCACATCGGGCACCCATTCTAAAGGCCCGTCCATTGTTTCTTGCCCTGGCGGGCAATCTCAGCCTAAGTTCAATCGATTCATATGGAGTCCCGAAAACTATCCAGTCTCTGAAACACCAAAAAATATTTATAAATATCATTACAAAACGTAACATACATTTCAGACACAGCCTCGTCGAAAATATACATTGACAACGAATTTTCATACTTGCCATTTCGCAGATTTTGAATAAAGTCGAAAGGAGCTGAATACAATCTGTGAATTTTACTTATGCCAATCATTTGCTGTAGGATTCAATTATCATGATTAATTTTCCTGCAAGAAAGAACTGTAAAAACTGTCAACGAAATAGTATATTGAGGGCTAACATACAATACGACCTAACCGACAATTTTGGCAAAAATGAGTAATGGTTAGAAAAATGGTTAGAATTCGGAATAAATCGATCGTACCCAGAATACATTGCGCCAAACCTGAAAACCCCTTTTAATTGGGCTTTATTCCGCAAGTAGGAACTACAATTTCTGGCTTATCCGTAAAAACACTTATGTGCATAGGGATTCAAAGGCACATACGTTGCTTCTAAACTGGGCCAGAAAGTGTAGTTCCTAGTTGCAAAATTAGTCCGATTAGATGGCACAAACCTGAGTCAACCTAAAAACACTTGGATTTATTGAGGCAAAATAATCACATCTACAACGAGGGGTTTCAAAATCTCATCTCCAATTTCATATACTTGGAGGGAAACTGTTTTCAAAAAAAAATTTCGCTAAAAAATTTGAGGAAACAGCCTTCATACTCGCAAGGAGGGTTGAGACAATTTTCTAGTGGGGATTTCGATTGGCCTCCTTCCAAAAAAGTAAAATTGGCGATAAGATTTTGAAATACCGCAGTGTGGATGTGACCGTTTTGCTTATAACTCTCTCCACCTAACGTTGCCGACTTCCTCTCATTCTTTATTTTTTTATTTTTTTTTTTATTTATTTTTTTTTTTTACAGAAAGCTAATCATTATAAGACCTCGCATTTTTAGTTTAATTTCTCCTGAGTTATATAGAATGAAATGTTCATAAAGAAAAAAAATAATGTAAGAGACTTGAATTCACGAAAAAAAAGAAGCATTAAATCTTCACTTAAAAAAAAAAAAAAAAAAAAAAAAAAAAAAAAAAAAAAAAAAAATGTTTTCACGATAAAAAACACACTTAGAAAAAAAATTGAAATCTTTGTGAATTAGTTACTTAAGACAATTTGATAAATATAGTAATAGATATTATAAGCATGCAAAGTCGGTATTGTTCACAACACCTAGGTTACTATTTACATGAAAAAAGGACCCAAAAATGTTAAGTCACGAGGTTTTCCTATACGTAATGGAGATGTTGCATGTGTAAGGAATTTGCGATTTGACTATTGATTCTTTTGTAAAAGTTCGCGAGAAACACGATGGTGTCACTGGTTTTCTCTGAAATCATCTCCCAAGCTCAAAAAAAAGCTCTCAAAAAGAGGCCAAAATGGAGGGGATATCCCGCCCTACCCTGAGAGTCCACGTCTATATCAAGACAAACTCTCCATGCAAAGATAGAAAACAAATACATTAACAGGGCTGCCACTTTATTTGGGGACTCTAAAACTGAAAACACGGCAACCCTGCTAATGTATTTGCTCTTTATCTTAGCACGGAGAGTTTGTCTTGATGTAGAGGTGGACTCTCAGGATAGCGTGGGATATCCCCTCCATTTTGGCCTCGACTTGAGAGCTTTTCTTGAGCTTGGGAGTTGATTAAAGAGAAAACCAATGGCACCATCGTGTTTCTCGCGAACTTTCACATAAGAATCAATAGTCAAATCGTAAATTCCTCACACATGCAACATCCCCATTGGTAAAAGTTCATTCGTGCGAACTGATATCGTTGACGAAACCTTCATAACATAAGTCCCAAAAATATTAAGTGAGGAACTTTTCTGACATGGCTTGTAAAAGTTCGTTCGTCCAATGCCTGGATAATTAAGGTGATACGATGGACGCCATATTTTGTGTCAGAACGGCATGCGATCTATCGCATCAATTGGTTCCATTTTTTCAGCTACTCGTCATTTTTCTCCTTTATTGAGATCGCAATTCTGTTGTCAGGAGACTGAGGCACTCACTTACCAATTTTAACAAAGAAATTCAACGTAATAAAGGCGTGTTTTTTTTCAGAGAGAAAACATCGCATTCGCTACTGATATTGAAACTGCACTCGAATGCGATATTTTCTCTCTAAAAAAACCACGCCTTTACTAAGTTGAATTTCTTTGTTAAAACTGGTAAATGAGTGCTTTAGTCTCCTGACAACAGAATTGCGATCTCAAAATTGGAGAAAAATGACGAGTAGCTGAAAAAATGGAACCGATTGATGCGATATATCGCATACCGTTCTGACACAAAATATGGCGTCCATCGAATCACCTTAATCTGATGCGGTACATACGTACGTCAGATGACTAGGCAATGAGGTACGCACAATCAGGTGATGCTCTATCTTAACACTCCAAACTTATTTCTGTCGGATGATGAAAACGTTGCTCCTCTGACGTAAGGGCGTAACTTGATTTCTACGTGACCCCTGTGCTCCGTATAACTCTATGCTTTCTAAGGCTCATGCAAAAATCTAGATACGCCCTTACGTCAGAGGAGCGACGAAAAACGCTCTCCACTACTTGATAACAACCCAAGTCTATCATTTCCCGACCACTAACTCAGGATGCATTTGCCATTAGTCGGTGTCGTTAGAATGCTACTTCTCGTCCCTCCCTGGCTCAAATTTTAACGAAGGTTCTATTGAGCGATTTTAACGATTTTTGCCACTAATTTGAGGTAAGTTTTAGAGATAAGCTGCATTTGAAAGAAAATCGAGTTTACGATAGTTGACCGCCCGTGCACGAAAAAGCACCAAAACACTTGAAATTGGACTATCTAATCGAAAGGAAATTACTCACAAATGGCCAAATTTCTCATACAAACTGTAAAAGGGACTACATTTGGACGTATATCTACCAAACGGAACTATGTGCATTAAGACATGAGCCCTGAGACCCATAAGAATGTATGCATAGCAGGGCTCACGTCATAATGCACATAGTTCTGTTTGACAGAAATACGTCCATTTCGCAATAAGGAGCTAATATTTCTAGCTCGTTTCAGAAAAAAACATACATCGACGGTGTAAGTCGGCAATCACATGACTCGATTTGCGACGTCGCAGACTTTCTATCACACTTTATTTTTTAAACGGAAAACTACTCAACGGCTATTATTTAAAACTCCAGTGATTTTCCTTCTCTATGCGAAGAAAATTCTGCAAAAACTTCAAGGAATCATGTCAATTTGTTCTCCTCTAAAAAAATAACATAGAGGCGGAGATTTTCAGACACCGCAAACGAGTTATGTGATTGCCGACTTACACCGTCGAATGCGCCTCATACTTCCCTATGCGGAGAGGTGCTTGTGCAGATGAGCCAGATATTATAGCTTCCTAACTGCAAAATGCGGTTCAGGTAATGAGTAAATTTCGGGCCCTCTAGGTACGCACGTCGTGATTTTTTTAGGCATTTTCAGAGAAATAATAACACTTCTTTTCACTCTAGTTAAAGTTTGTAACAGACTTGATGATGGCGATTGGATTGCATTTTGGAATATGGATACGTGCTATTTCAAGCTCATCCTGAAAAACACATATGTTTATAGGAAAATTAATAGCAAACATACTGTCTCTAGAATGCGCCTAAAATAGTAGATCCTGTATACAAAACGTATTCCAATTTATGCAGGACTGACAATGGGACTACATTCGCAATGGGCCTGTTGCATGCAAGAGATACAGCCGTGCGAATAGAATTTTGAGAGGTTAAATGACACGAAAATTACGATGGTCACATTAAAAAAGTCTGAAATACACTCCTTACTGCGCAATTTGTGTTGTTAGGAACGCGCTTTTTCAAATTTCCCGCGTCTGGGGGCAGTTTTCTAACGGAAATAATTAACGGCAACTCGCGGCTATTTCCGGTCAACTAAAACTGACAACATAACCTAAAAATCGGAGTTCTTGACATCGTGAAATGAAATGTAGAAGGATTGCGTTGAATATTTAAAAGTTGATCGATTTGGTTACCGCGTAAAGCGTATGTGGACCACTATAGGAGATCACGTTGGGTTTGTAAACAAACTGAAGGAAAAAATAACAACAACAACAATGACTCGGCATCTTCCGGAAATCACCGAGCCCGCCGTTTGCTCGTTTCCGGTGATTAGAAAACTGCCCCCAGACGCGGGAAATTTGAAAAAGCGCGTTCCTAACAACGCAAATTGCGCCGTAAGGAGTGTATTTCAGACTTTTTTAATGTGACCATCGTAATTTTCGTGTCATTTAACCTCTAAAAAGTCTATTCACGCGGTTGTATCTCTTGCATGCAACAGGCCCATTAAGAAGTACCATTCCTAACTCATTTCAGAGACAACATTTGAGTGTTTGAACGGATGAGTCAGAAATTGTACTTCCTAATTGCAAAATTTAGTTCAATCGGACGACTACATTTATAAACAAAGAATTGCTATTTCTAGCTTATTTGCAAAAGAACCTATCTACATAAGGATATTAATGACACATATTTTGTCGTTGAAATGCGCCAAAAATAGTGGTTCCCCGTTGCGAAAATGTAGTTAAGGTGATTCGATGGACGCCATATTATGTGTCAGAACGGCATGCGATATATCGAATCAATTGGTTCCATTTATTCAGCTACTCGTCATTTTTCTCAAATTTTGAGATCGCAATTCTGTTGTCAGGAGACTAAAGCACTCACTTGCCAATTTTAATAAAGAGATTCAACGTAATAAAGGCGTGGTTTTTTCAGAGAGAAAACATCGCATTCGATACTGATATCGAAACTGCACTCGAATGCGATATTTACATACATATGAGTCGCTTTTACAGCGCTCTTCGGCGCTCTACGACGCCCAATCGCCACAAAGCTCGGTCTTCCCACAGGTCATCAGGGAGTTGACACTCCCTCATCTCACTCAACACCCCCTGTCGCCAACCTCTCACTGGGCGTCCCCTACGTCTCCTCCCAGGAGGAACCCAATCAAGCATCTTTTTTGGCAGCCTCTCTTCAGTCATCCTATTGACATGACCATACCAGACAAGCTGTCTGGTCATAACGTCGAACACGATGTCATTTTCGATTTCCATTATCTGACGCACTCTATCATTACGGACCCGATCTCTCCTAGAAATTCCTGCCGACCGTCTCCAAAAATCCATCTCCGTTGCTCTTAGCATATCCTGTGTCCGTTTCTTCAGCTGCCAAACTTCACATCCGTATGTTAATATACTTTTGACTACAGCGTTGTATATCCTCCTCTTGTTATCTTTGGAAATCCGCTGATCCCAGAGGATTCCATTTAACATCGCTATAGCCTTCCTTGCTAAGGTGTTCCTTTCCCTGATAGCTTGATCCGTCCTTCCATCCTGGGTCAACCGCACTCCCAAGTACTTAAAGTGCTCGTAGCCTTTGATCTGCTGCCCATCCTCCAACTCAATGCTTTGCTGATCACCACCAAAAGTCATCTTCTCAGATTTGGATATGCTGACTTCCAAACCCCACTTCCGATATTCTTCTACTAACTTGCGCATCATGTACTCCGCGTCATCTTGATCTTGAGCAACCACAACCTGGTCATCAGCAAAGCACAGAGTGAACAGCGTTCCAAA
The DNA here is from genome assembly GCF_001854935.1 of Bemisia tabaci. NCBI lineage: Eukaryota > Metazoa > Arthropoda > Insecta > Hemiptera > Aleyrodidae > Bemisia > Bemisia tabaci. Next base: position 1,403,625 of record NW_017550151.1, on the reverse strand, counting down.
ATCACCCAAGGGGACACCCATACCAGAACATTTCCTTTTCCATTCCTTTAGCACACATTCGAGGTAAATTTTAAATAATGTTGGCGACAAACAACATCCCTGTTTTAAACCCTTAGTCAGATAAAATCCCGCTGACAACCCCCCCATGATACTTAATTTTGGTAAAACTCCCTTTATAAAATCGCTTGACAGCATCAATCAACTCCCCGTTAAAATTCGATTTTTCCAAGGCCTCCCAAAGTTTCACCAACGGCACACTGTCATACGCTTTCTGGAGATCCACGAAAATTAAATGCAGCTCCTGAGCTACGGCCATTTTCTTCTCAATGACTTGGACAATAACAAAGAGGTGATCTATCGTAGACCTGCCGGCTCTAAAACCAGCCTGCGATATTTGAATTACCAGAATGCGATATTTTCTCTCCGAAAAAACCACGCCTTTATTACGTTGAATTTCTTCGTTAAAATTGGTAAGTGAGTGCTTTAGACTCCTGACAACAGAAGTGCGATCTCAAAATAGGAGAAAAATGACGAGTAGCTGAAAAAATGGAACCAACTGATGCGATATATCGCATGCCGTTCTGACACATAATATGGCGTCCATCGAATCACCTTAAAGTGACACGATTGGCAAAACTTCCTTAAAATAATCATTTATTGGCAGAGAGAGGCGAGAATATACCCCTCCGGAAGCGAAGCACTATGCCCTCATCCTCAGGCACTCTCGTCTCAAAATGCACGGTTTCCCCGGACCGAAAATCCGAAATCAAAGCGCTGAAGCTCTCAGCCTCCGAGATCCCGATGATGGCGATCGAGTACATCCAAAAGGGCGTCCTGCTGACCTCTCCGAACCGTACCTTCGACGACCTCCTGACTGACCTCAAGCGAGGCTTGGCCACGACCCTCGCTCACTTCCCGCCCTTGGCCGGTCGCCTCGCCACGACCCCCGACGGCCGAATCCACATGGACTGTAACGATGCTGGCGCGGAACTCCTCGCGGTGAGAAACAAGAGCCTCACTATCGGCGACATTCTGTGTCCGGGCGATGTGCCCGACTGCGTCAAAGACCTCTTCACTTACGACAAGGTCATCGACTACCACGGACATTTCAAGCCATTACTTGCGATCCAGGTAAGTTTCATGCAATACACCACTGCCACGCTAAGGAAAAACGCCGTATGAACCTTCGAATATTGCCAATTTTCCTCCGACAAAATATTTATTTTTGAGGAGAGTCTTGTTTCTAGTTTACAGATGTTTCGTGGGTAATCGACCCCAAGGAATCCGAATTTGAGGGTCCCGTTGTCCACAGAGACTTTTCTGATGGGGCACAGGGGTATCCTCCACACCGGTTAAATTTGAAAGAGTCCCCCTGTGCCCCATCAGAAAAGTCTCTGTGGACAACGGGACCCTCAAATTCGGATTCCTTGGGGTCGATTACCCATGAATACACATTTTTTCCGAGTCTCCACGTTACTTAAACGAACTTGAATTTTTTTGAAAGGGGGCTCTGTCCCCCGCCTTTAGGGGTCGGTATTCTGGACACGGGTGGGCCGATTTTGGATTTCTTGGTGTCGATTTAAGCTAAAATTTTCCGTACGCTCTGATTCCGATGAAATAATTTCAAAATTTTGACATTAACCCTGACTTTTGAAGTACGAACCCCCCTTTTACCCCCCAAGGGCCGCCAGGGGGGCTCTGGGACCATGAAATTCGGATTCCTTGGGATCGATTCCCTGATCATCCCCGCAATCCTGGACTTCGTATGACCCAAATTAACCGAAAAAAGGCCTGGTACGCGGTAGGTCTGGGCCACCCTGTATATAATATGGACGTATATCTACCAAACGGAACTATGTGCATTAAGACATGAGCCCTGAGACCCATAAGAATGTATGCATAGCAGGGCTCACGTCATAATGCACATAGTTCCGTTTGACAGAAATACGTCCATATGATATTGTACAAATGAAGGATGTACGCAAGGTGTGAGCGTGTAAGCAAATGAAGCATATCGACGGTGAAACTACCAAACCACGTATCTCGTTTGCGGTGTTTAAAAATCTACGCTTGCATTTTATTTTTTTGAAGTCGACCAAATCAATATCATTCCTTGAAATTTTCACAGAATTTTCTCCGCACAAAGAGGAAAAATCACAGAAATTTTCAAGACTAGACGTTAAGTAGTTTTTCATTTAAAAAATAATGTATGACAGGAAGTCTGCGACGTCGCAAACCGAGATACGTGGTTTGGTAGTTTCACCGTCGATATATGATATTGTACAAATGAAGGATGTAAGCAAGGTGTGAGCGTGTAAGCAAATGAAGCATATATGATCAGATTTTGTGCGATACACTAGTATGTGTGCTAGATTAATGCAAAATCAGTGACGGAGTTTTCTCTTCGGGCGGTACAATAGCTCAATGACGCTCAATTAAAAGATGTTTTAGTGTATTTTCCGAAGGAAATACACTATTTTTCGAATATGTACCTCGAAAAGCAATGAAATGTTTCTCAGATGTGTCTTCAAACTGGGTAAAGTGCTCTAATACTTCATTAACAACTTTGAGACGTTTAACTCAGGACATAAGTTATCATGCAGAGGTACAATATGCATTTTTAATGGATTTCAAAGTCATTTTATGATCATTTTAAAAATATTTTTGATGGGCTCTGTGAAGTTATTTTTGAGATACGTAAAAAATTGCGACGAGTTTCTTTACACTTAAAAGTGTTCATCAAAATGGATTTTTCGAGAAAAACGTTCGAATACGTTAATTTTTTATTTTTAGGCCTAGCATTGGAGGCATTTTTTAAAATCTAAAAAAGGGCACGAAAACTATGAAACCCAAAATCGTTCACTAAATTACTTAAAAGCATTATGTTATTTATTTACGAAGAGTGCGTTTCTTACAGATCAAAATGAAACATTTCTTTAAAAAATAAATGAATAAATACGGAAATAAATAAGTGTACCTATCAATAAATGGACCGAGTTTAACAGAAAGGAACCAAGCCACATTAGCTATTGCCAAGTTTGTCTGGGCAATTACATTTTTTACGAGAAAACGTTTGTTCGGATTTCTTTGAAAATTTTAAGGAATTTGCTTCGTACTATGGAGAATTTTCACTGAAATTTGCACGAAAATCCGCACGACCGATTTCATGTAAAAAATTAAATTGCCCAATTAAATTTGGCAATAGCTGATGTGGCTTGGTTCCTTTCTGTTTCACGTGGTCCAAATAAAACTTGTTTTTTTTTGTATGTTATGAGGGCGTACCGCGTAAGTACTGGCGTTCAATAAATGGGCCTGTTGCATGCAAGAGATACAGCCGTGCGAATAGACTTTTTAGCGGTTAAATGACACGAAAATTACGATGGTCACATTAAAAAAGTCTGAAATACACTCCTTACTGCTCAATTTGTGTTGTTAGGAACGCGCTTTTTCAAATTTCCCGCGTCTGGGGGCAGTTTTCAAACGGAAACAATTAACGGCAACTCCGGTCAACTAAAACTGACAACATAACCTAAAAATCGGAGCTCGTGACATCGTGAAATGAAATGTAGAAGGATTACGTTGGATATTTAAAAGTTGATCGATTTGGTTACCGCATAAAGCGTATATGGACCACTATAGGAGATCACGTTGGGTTTGTAAACAAGCTAAAGGAAAAAATAACAACAACAACGACTCGGCATCTTCCGGAAATCACCGAGCCCGCCGTTTGCTCGTTTCCGGTGATTAGAAAACTGCCCCCAGACGCGGGAAATTTGAAAAAGCGCGTTCCTAACAACGCAAATTGCGCAGTAAGGAGTGTATTTCAGACTTTTTTAATGTGACCATCGTAATTTTCGTGTCATTTAACCTCTAAAAAGTCTATTCGCGCGGCTGTATCTCTTGCATGCAACAGGCCCATTGACAATAATGGTCGCTACTTTGTGACGACGGGCGAAGCAACTATGGAGAACACGTGTTCCGATTGCGGTGCTTCAGCAATTCCGCTCGCTGTTTCCGGGTGAAAATCGTATGTCCAAAGATAAAACGATAAGAAGCTCCCATCTAAAACTGATCCGATCGTTCTGCGCCTATTAGAGGACGGAGAAACTGAATCATTCACGTCAGTGGCGTGGCGTGCTTTGCGATCTATCGGTATTCCCCCATTTGAAGCTGTGGTAAATAATCGATTATTAAGGTGTTCGCTGCGGACGCCCTGTTTATCGATACTTTTCCATAGGTTTAAATGGCTGATCAATCGATATATTGCAAAGCACGCCACGCCACTGATTCACGTGTCTACTAGAGTTACTCCCATCAATGTTTCGCAGCTTAAGCGGAAAATGACCGCATCTTCTCTTCACCATCAAGTATCAATATTTCGGAAAATCGAATTCCCCGATGAGTATATCTTTTAAAACTGACAAAATGTTTGACAGGGAAATTTGTTGTTCCGGAAAATCGGTGGGAAAAATAGGATATCAAGGTCAATTGAATCGATTATTTTCCAAAACACGTAAGCGCCAATCTCTTTTTTGTGGTAGAAAGGTTGTTTTTTCTTTGTGTTCTCTGGCAAAGTCAATCATGTCTGATTTCAAAATAGCCCTCTAAAAGAACATACGTTTTTTGGAACTGAAGATTGTAAACGAAGCGAAGAGATGGTTTTTCTTGTTTTCCTCGCATTCCGAATTTTGGCGCTTACGTGATTTGGAAAATAATCGGTTCAATTTTAACTCCAGGGGCGGAAAGTAATTTGAAGTAACCCAGTAATCCCAGCATCAAACAACTCCATAAGAAAAAAGTCCAGTTCTTTCAGACGCAAAACGATTGAAACAGTTTCATATGGGGGTCTCTTAGGGTTAAATACATGTTTAGGGGTAACGCAGAGTTTTCTTGAAAGAACAAAAGCTATAGAGAGAAAAAATCTGATGTTATTTTCGGACGAAGCGACCGCTGAGAAATCAAAATGCTCAATTTTGACCTTTTTCCCTTTAATTAGACTCTCCTGCAGCCCGATTATTAAAATTGATAGACAAAGCCTTCGACAAAGAATACAAAAAGGATATGGAGGGATCCTATTGGTGGAAACGGAGGTTACAATGGACAAAGGAAGTAAGTAGTAGACTAACTAAAGGCAACCCACGAGAGGCCTTGTAGTTAGTCCATCATTTTCTCCCTTCGTCTATAGGAACCACCCATTTCAACCAATAGGATCGTCTTATACTCCTTAAGTCTCTTTAGTCTATCGCTTTGTCTATCAATTTCAATAATCGGCCCTCAGGACGATTCGTTCCTGGTGGAAAGGTCCCGTTCGCAGACCTTGTAACAATTCTAAAATTGACTACAGTTTGCGATCAGGAACTACAATATTCTAGCTGGAGCGCAATTCAGCTGTGCATTCACGACTGCAAAAATGTCGAAGGAAATCGACAAGCCTAGGGTGCATGTAGTATCTACTTCATATTATTTTGTTTTCATTTCTAACCATTTGTTTTTTCTTAATCCTCGTGTAAAAACCACCCATTTGCTAAATACAATTCTAGCTGAAGCGCACTTAAGCTATGCATTGATGACTGCAAAAATGTGAACGCAAATCGAAAAGGTCAGCGTGCATGAAGGCTATTTCAATTGTAATCTTCCGTCACATTCTTACGGCGCAATGATACAACTATTTGAACTCTCCGGAATGCGTGAGGCATCACGCCGCATTTGAAGGCGTTTTCAAAACAGCCAAGTTCCGATACCCGGATTATCGTTTTGCATAGTTCATATTATTTTGTTACATTCCGTACCACTTGTTTATTCTTAATCCTCGTATAAAAACCACCCATTTGCTAAATACAATTATTGCTAACCCATCCGAAAAAACACGCACGTGCATAGGGAAAGTAATGGCACATACACCGTTTCTAAGCTGAGTTCAAAGTTGCGAAATACAGTCCAAATTTAATCCATCCCTACAACAGGTATGCCCGCGCCTGCGCCCAGCAAGAAATCGGAATTTCGGCCTGAAATTTTTTCTACGTTAAATGCAGCCCATTTCCCAACTTTTTTTCACTACCCGCCAAAAGAATTCCTAAAGCAGTCGAAATCGCTCCACCCTATGCGCCCTCCTTTGAATCTTCCATCGTGGACGAACCTTCAAGCGAACTACACTGAAAAAAAATTCTCGGCGCTTTTACCAAGGTCCGTTGATACCTTCACTATTTCACTTTTTTTACCAATTATTGATAATTTTACCAAGACAGACTGCGGTAAGCCTACCTAAAAACCGGATTTTATTGTTTTTTTCAGGTAAGAATACCACTTTTATTGGTAATCAATTCCCGGTAACTTTGCCATTTTATCTCGGTAATTCTACCACAGTCGATAAAAAATATTGGCGTTTTTACCAAGGTCCAGTAAAATCACCGAGAAAGTCAATAATTTCACCGAGATTTCTCGGTAAAATTACCAATTCCATAAATGGTAATTTTACCAAGAAAAAACTAGGTTCAAAAAGAACCCTGAATTCTTGGTAATTTTACCCTTTTCTTAGTAAATACACCGAGATTTTTTTTTCAGTGCTTGGACGAACCTCCGAACGAACTATAAACGAACATTTCGTCGTTTTCAGGTGACGGAGCTAGCCGACGGTATTTTCATGGGCTTCAGCATGAACCACGCGGTGGTGGACGGGGTGTCGCTGTGGCACTTCATCAACACCCTGGCCGAGGTCACGCGAGGCGCCCCGATATCGCATCTCCCCGACTTCACCCGCGACACGCCCCTCGCCACGCGGGCCGTGCTCCCGCTACCGCCGGGCGGCCCCGCCGTCGCTTCCGACAGCGACGCACCCTTGAGGGAGAGGATTTTCCATTTCACCAGCGACGCCATCGCCAGACTCAAACGCCGCGCAAACGAGGGCTGTCCGACAGTAGTGTAGATATAGGGATATACGGACACTTGACCTCACTTGACCTTTAAGACGGCCGCAGACAGAGGGAATCGGTGTGACGTCACTGGCGACTGGTTGCGGGTTGCCTACCTATCGTTACCAGTGTTGTAAAATTGTGCAGAAAAATGTTGATTATTACCAGTGTTGTAAAATTGTGCAGAAAAATGCCGATTATTTTAGGATGAGGGGTGGGGTACGGTGCATGGTGTGACGTCACTAGCGACTGTTGTGGGTTGCCTACCCATCACCCGCGTTGTCAGTCTGAGCAGGAAAATCGTGATTAATTGCGGGTATTGATGAAAAATTTGCGGGAAAATCTGTATTATTTTAGGTTGCCTGATCTTACAACCATGCTGTGACGTCACTAGCGACTGCTACGGGCTGCATACCTATCAGGGGTGATGGGTAATCGTTATCAGTCTAGTAAAATCGGGACAGAAAAATCGGAGTTAATTTACTGGGTGATATAGCTTCAATGATGTAAAATTGAGCGGGCTGTTTTACTGTATAAAATGATAGACGTCGCACCAAACAACATTGAAAATTGAAGGATGTCTGATCTTATTTGTTTCGGGTGATGGATAATCGTTATCAGTCTAGTAAAATCGGGACAGAAAAATCGGAGTTAATTTTCGGGTGTTGGATGTGAAATTGAGCGGGAAAATTTCGAGAGTGTTACTGTATAAAATGATAGCCGTCTTTACGTGCTGTGTCGTCACACCAAGCAATATTGAAAAATTGAGCGGGGGACCGGGTTGAATTTTCAAAAATGAAGACCAGCAAACGATTTCCCCAGACTTTTGACAAGAGTCGTGCAATTTAATCACCCCGTACAACGGTGAAAATTTCCGAAATTAAAGATTGAAAAATTCGAGTATAATCTTTGTATGTATTTAATTTATCTGTCAACAGTCATCTAAATGCTCAATTTCGGAAATTTCCCCGTGTATAATCTCTCCTATGAATATCATCAGACATTAGTTTGTCTTTCATTTTTGAAATTTTCTCATCTTAAACACCAGCCGAAGGAAGGCGTGGAGAAAACTTTAACCTTTAAGGTTTCATATTAATTTTTTTTGTAAAATTCATGAATAAACAGAAGATGAAAAAATATTTCTTTATCTATTTCATATATGGAACAGGTGAGAGGGTGACACAGCAGAGGGAAGCCATCTCCTGTTTAGACTAAATCCTAGGATTACCATGAGTTAATCCTAGAATTTAGCTCAACATTGACAGAGATAGAGCCCTGTGTCTGCTCACCCTGCATTTTTTCATTGTAAATGTTAAATCACTCATTAGTTTAGTATCCCACCCACCCACTCATTCTCAAAGTGAGAAAAAGGAAGAAAGAAAAAAAACTCGGGTATTTCCTCTTCGTCTCCTTTATTTGTTTTTTTATATATATATATAAAAAAAACATGAATAATATATAGATGAAGGAAACAGGGAGAGAAACCTATCCCCGGTATTGTTTCACGCTCCCATCAATACCAGGGATAGGGAACTCTCCCCCTCTGTTGGTCAGTATTGGAGCATGAATAAAAAATAAATTGTGGCAATTTTTGACAGGGAGAGAGAAAAAATAAGAAGTTTTGAAGAATTTATGGCAAATTGGCATATGACAATTGTGGCGGTTTATGCCTCAGCAGGGGCAGGGTCCTCTAGCTGGAGGGCCTCCACTGGCGGCGGGAAAAGTTCTTCTGGGTTATCTAAATGCCACGGGCGAAAGTCTGGTACAATTTGCCCATACAGGAGCTCTGGCATGGGTACACTGTGCAGATCAGGGTGGCACGGACAGCTGTCCTCTTCCGGAGGGGCGAGGTCTAAAATGAGCATGCCTTGCAGTGCCATAATGTACTGAATTTGCCGCCATGTAAAGGCGTCCATGTGGAAAAATACATAACGAGCCAGATGGAGGTGGCTGCGGCACTGCCATGCTGTGACCGGGTCCAGGGTGTCGTGGCACGACACCCAAAACCAACATACCCTGTTTCGGAACGTCAGCAGGTCCTCCCGGGTGAACTCATGGCGGCGGGACAGAAGACACCAGTCGATCCTGTCCGCGTACCGACGTAGCTGTCTTGAAGTAAACTTGTAAGACAAGGAGGCTGCTTTCCAGTTTATAATCGAAGAATAATTTCGAAGGATTCTTCTTGGAAGTTTGTTATAGAGGGTGACCGGGGCGAGGAGGGCCTCATCTATTGCCCACCCTATGGCTAGGTAGAGATTTACAAGTTCATGGGGTTTCAGGAACCCCGTCAGCAACAACCAAGGAAAATTCGCTGAGCGTATGGCTTCGAAGCGGATGATTGTGTCGGTGTTCATTGTGACTGTAAGAGAAGAGGTATGCAAGTAAGTGAATGTAAGAAGAAAAGCATGTAGTGCCTACTTTAAATTCATGAATAAACAGAAGATGAAAAAATATTTCTTTATCTATTTCATATATGGAACAGGTGAGAGGGTGACACAGCAGAGGGAAGCCATCTCCTGTTTAGACTAAATCCTAGGATTACCATGAGTTAATCCTAGAATTTAGCTCAACATTGACAGAGATAGAGCCCTGTGTCTGCTCACCCTGCATTTTTTCATTGTAAATGTTAAATCACTCATTAGTTTAGTATCCCACCCACCCACCCATTCTCAAAGTGAGAAAAAGGAAGAAAGAAAAAAAAACTCGGGTATTTCCTCTTCGTCTCCTTTATTTGTTTTTTTTATATATATAAAACATGAATAATATATACATATAGATGAAGGAGACAGGGAGAGAAACCTATCCCCGGTATTGTTTCACGCTCCCATCAATACCAGGGATAGGGAACTCTCCCCCTCTATTGGCCAGTATTGGAGCATGAATAAAGACCCAGCCTCCTTGGACAGGTTATATCCACCTGGAACATTTTCAACGGTTATCTGCTGCTGCCTTGATGATATCCAGGTGGATATAACCTCTCCAAGTCGGGTGACAGTATTTTCCTGCATACTCCCCGGTCCCATGATGTTGATCAAGATAGGTAGTGCAGCTGGATTGGAGGCCCATACATAAAAATGGGACTGAATGATGGGGCAAATATGTTGGAGCTGCATTATTGTTGTTGTTGTTGTTGCTATTGGTGCCGGTGGAGAGGGTGCTGTTGTTACTGTTTAAGATGGGTGGTGTGAGACCTGGTGAGGAGGAAAAAAAAATATTAGAAATGTAATAGAAAATAAATAAATAAATAAATAGATAGATAAATAAACTCAGGAAAGGAAAGAATGGGATAAATCTCGTATTTTGTTCGATAAATCTCTAAAATCGGAATCTCCTCTGGGGTCGTAGGATTTGAGATTATCTAAAATCCCTCCCGCTTTTGTCCCGCGTGCGGTAAGTTTTCGACATTGCTGGCACATTCGATCACATTCGCAAACCCACCACTTGGCTTTCAAACATTTAAATTTACCAACTTTACTCGACTCGTATGTTCTATTCATTTCGGTGTACCACGGGTGATGCATGAAAACCGCGTGATATTCTGCGAAGCAATCGAATCGCTCCGTGTTAGCATCGCTGTTGAAAATGTAGGGCATGAGCTGCCGGAGTATTTGAATACGCGGTTCGTACATAGCCTCCATTTTCAAAGCGTCCACGTAAAACTTGTCGAAAACAAAGAGGAATTTTAAATAATCTCTGAACCCTATTTTAGACTTTACAATCTCACACCACTCATCGATTGTTTTCAAACACCGGTCATTGCAACAGTGGCCTTTGAAATTGAGGTAGGAGACATCGAAAAATGGGTCCCGGTCATCCAACTGTTGGGATGGCGACATTTCCCAATGCAGCATCCCTATGAAAATCTCCTTGACCAATTTTTTGAAGATCTTGATTCTATCCGCCCTCGAGAGACGGAAACGAGAGAGAACGGCGAGAGCTTGAGGAATTTTCTCTGACTTGATCTGGCTCATTGTGCTGTTTCAATCCGAGTGAGTGAGTGAGTGAGATTGCATGGATAGAAAAAAAGAGAGAAAAAAGCTGAATTAATAATAATAATAATAATGATTAATGATAATGATAATGATAATCCTTAATCCTCATTAAGGATCCGCTGTCAACTCCCTGGTTGCCCACATGGTTGCCGGATGGATGGTGATCATGATGATGATGATGTCATGATGATGATGATGCAAATTATTTTTAATTTTTACCTCACTCTTCTCCATTACGCTGATTTGACGTGGAGGGGCTAAATGGATTGCAATAATGACTCTTCTCCATTTTGTACAAATGGGTCCGTCCTGCCGGTCCTTTGTAAACGAGGACATACCCCGAGCCTTGGTTGATGCTCGCGATATCCTCCTCGCTTACTTTTTTGGCAAAAATCGAGGGGAGTATGAGCATGCGCTCTTTCCCCTCGACTCGAATCCAAGCGTAGAGCCCCAGCCCGTAATCTCCCTTGAAGTTGGCAAGCGAGATGAGGGGGTATCTTCCACCCACGGTAAGATCCTTCGGCAATATTCTCTCTTCTTGGGCGTCGTTGAAGGAGTCCACTAGAAAATTAGAAAAAACTAGAGCGTGTGGGGCGAGGTATTCTTGGAAAACACCATCATCATCATCATCGTAGACCTGAAAATTGAGAGTGTGTGTGCTCCCTCCATTGATTAGTGAATCATATTTACATTGATTAGTGAACCATATTTACATTGATTAGTGAACCGTATTTACATTGATTAGTGAATCGTATTTACATTTTATTAGAGGAAATCGTGAAAAACTAAGAAATTTAGATGCTAATTTTTGGCTTAAATTTACATTTTTTTAGCGAGTAAAATAGGAACTATTAATGGATAACCGGGTTTTTCCAAAAGAAGTTGCACAATCTTGGCAACATTGTAATATTTTCAGGACTCGAGCTGAGAATTAACATATCTATATTTACAAATCGAGATCCTCGCCGAGATAGGACATTAGCGGCGACCGCGCGAGCTGCAAGGCAATTGTCTCTCACAAAATTTTCGGAAGCGTTTTAGATCGGCATCTTCTCGGATGGGTCTAGGGCTACCTGCGGAGGCGGGCGCGGTGCTTGTAGACATCGCACCAGACTCATTGACGGAGACAGAAACCTGTCTTTTCCTTCCTCTCCCCGCCTCCTCCCCCGCCTGCTCCTCCGCCGGCGCAGCAGCTTCGGCCCCGTCTCGCTCAGGCGATTGAGGAGGAGGAGGAGGAGGAGGAGGGGAAGGGGAGGCGGGCATCGGGCCCGGTGCTGGGAGACAGGTCTCTCGTATGCTTAAACTATATTTATGGGATCTTTGGGAGAATGGCCCTAGATAATTTAGAAAGTATTGACCCGCGTTAATTTCCCTAATGTTTTCACGCGTGAGGGCTCTATCGAAATCCTTGGGCAAACGAAGCCTGTACGGCTCACCTGTGAGTCTTATACAAGCCACGATACAGCGACCGAATTTACCAAAAGACTCCTCCAACGAATCGAGCGGATAGGCTCCGTTTTTTTCGAGCCAGCTCGGGTGGATAAAGGCTGGGCGCGGGGGAATACCGTCGAGCAGTTCCGTCACAGACTTCTCCAGCATGGCATTCTCACCGGAGCAAAAACAATATCTGATCCCATGATCGGAGCACGGTTCGGGATTCGAGGTATTACCGGGTAAAAAGTGACGTCGCAACGCCGCGATTTTATTCGTCTCCCGCCAAATTTGAGGCTCTACAATGTCGCGATGACCCCACGGAAGTGTGTGCACACCGTCGGGGAGAATGTAACGCTTTTGATCCTCAGAGGAGAGACCTACCTTTTTACTTTCACGCGAATAAAGTCGCATGTGCTTACTTTGAATACGCCTTTCGGTAATGTGGGTTTTTTCTTTATTGAATAAAACATTTTTGTAGAGCTCAAAGTTGGCGGTGGCGTGTAAAACGCGGGTGGGTACACCTTTCGCCCGCATACCCTCCCCACCCCCTCCCAATCTATAGGCGTACATTTTACTCATCAATCCCACGAATTCGATCACGGTCTTACCGCACGTTTCATCCTTCATCATACCCATTCGCTTTCGATTTTTTAGCGAGAAACAGGGGTGCTCCGGAGGAAGATCGCTGCAATCGAACCACTCGTCCGACATTTCCTTCAGGTCTTCCCACCAATTTTCCGTGAATACCTCCAGTATCAATCCATCTGTGTCTAGGTAACAATTTAAACACCTCGTAGGACCGTATCTTTGTATCATCACATCGTAGTAAAACCGGTACATGTGCACCTTGGACAGCTCCAGGACGGCGAAACCCACCAAGATCGCACTGTCAAAAACTATCTCGGTTTTGCGCAAGTGCACTGCGGCCAGTTCCTCGTCAAAGAGAGTGCGATCGAGGAAATCAACGCGGGCGACCAGTTTCAGAATTTGCTCGGAATTCACCGCCAATTTAATGTTACGCTGTTTCAAGGGGTTCTGTAAAAATTTACCGAAACAGCTGTTGCTGAGCAGTTTCGCGACCCCCTGGTGAAATTTTGACGTTAGAGTCTGCCTCAATTTGATATTCTTCTCTATGAAAGGCTTCAAAAAAGGTTTTTGACTGAAACTGAAAGCCCGGTTGATTTTCACCAGCCGGAGCCCGTGACGCAAGGCTTGTTTCAACGTGACGTAGTGAATGACGTAACTTTCACGGTCACGGAAGGAGGCCAAGAGCCGGGGTTGTTTCGCGCTCGGCAGAGGAGGTATTTCGTTGTTACACAAAAACGGGAGCCCTTGATGAAGCTCGTGCAAGTGCTCGGGATAGGCAATCGATACATCGAGCACGTAGCCGGACGGAGCGTCATCGGGCACCGCGGAGACGTCGAGCCGCGTCAACTCGTCCGCGGTGAGCCACCTGTAATCATCGTACGGCAAACTCAGAGTCATCGTGTGCGCGTACAAAGAATTTATGTCCAAGTACAGACCCCAGGAATGAGGAGCCGCGGGATCGTAGTCATCGCAAAGCGGATTATTGGGCTTCATGTAGCGCTTACCCACTTGAACGATACCGCCTCGTATGCCTGACATTGTCATCAAGGTCATTTCGTAGTCTTTAAACAGCTTGATACGAGCCTGCGTGGTTTTGAGCGCTGCCGAGAATCCGAAACTCGGCAACGTCATGTAATTGAAACAATCGAGGCCGTAAACCTTGAGACACAGAGCTCTAAAATCGAGGCACAAATCGGCGAGCAAATTCACATCGCAACAAAGGTAAAAATCATAATATTCGCCGAGCGTTCGGCACCCGAACTCTTTCCAGGCCTCGAGAAAGTTTGCATAGTCCTCAGGCGTCACCGCCGAGTCGGTGAGAGAATTGTAAAAATGTTCCGGGGCCGGGGGCTCGGTGAGCTCCAGCTTCTCAGGACTGTCGACGAAATCGTAGCAAAATACCGGTTTTCGTCGAGCGATACGGTACTGCGCCGGAGTGGAGCAGAACCGCCGCGTGTATGTGAAGGCCGACTCATCCAGCGTCGAGACGAGTTTGTCCAAAGACGACGGGAGGAATCGATAGGAATCGATGAATCGAATATGAAACCGTTGCGATATGTATACTTTGATGCTTATGAAATTTTCCTCGCTCGCCGGTACGATTTCAACACGGTACGGAAGCCCCTGGAGCCCTTGAACAACGTATTTGAAATCGTACTTGGACCCGTTGTGATAAACAACCGTCATATGGCCGGGGTGACGGTACTTGATATTACATAGACTGCAAAGTGCGCCGCGATAGTTAGACTCTCCCTCTGGCGAATATTCGTGCGAGTGATCGCGACACTTTACAACGCCTGGGGCGTCAAAACTGACATGGCAAATTTTACAATTGCTAGCATTTTCAAAATCGAGAAGATCCGACGGGCTCATTATAATTTCGGAATTGCGATCATTGTAACTCTCGTTTATCTCCTGCGCAATTTCGATCATCTTTTTCACGAAATGAATATGGGGGTCTTTACCTCGATAGAGAACAGGGGAGGGGGTGTTGAAATTGGGATCTGTAGAAACGATGAGATATGCGTAAGATAGAGGTTGGTGACGCCTGAAATTGAAAGAATTTAAACCGGGGTCGTGATCAATTTTTTCCAAATAACTTTCAAAATCGGCAAAAACCAGAAAGTTATTTGGAATCATTTTGTTCTCGTCTTTGAAACATTTTACTAAATCTTGAGGGGCAGAGGCGATGAATAAATCGCTGGATATAGCGTAACACAGTTTTTTATGAGCCGTCAGATCTTCGGGACTATATTTATGAGCGAAACATTTCTTGCAGATATAAATCCTGTTCTTGGATTTTGTTATCTGCTTACGGACTAGACTATCAAAATTTGAAATGTAGCAATAGTGAAATTTGCTCTCGCTCTCATCGGTGATGTACAAGAGATCGGTGTGTCGGTTCTCGATTTCTCTCAAACTCACACGAATAGGAAACACGCGAATCGATTCCTTATCTCCAACTCGGCCCAACCCGAAAACCGAGACGGAGCAGTTATTACGTTTTTCGAATTTACCTATTTCCTCGATCTCGACCGGAAAATTGACGCAGCTAAAGTCATATTTATCCAGATATTGCTCGTAAGAGCCGGGTCTTTCACGTTTCCCAGCTTTAGGCAGATATTTAGCCAGCATGGCGTACATGAAACAGCGAGAATCTCGATTTTTACAATTTACTACGTACTTAGTGCTTATAGGTAAAGGTAAATAACTAGAGCCGCTAGATCCTACAACATTGAATTTATTCACTCTCAGCTCGGAGCCTATGATTTTGCTAATGGTCCAACCCGAGCCTTTTAGATAGAAATCTGCACTCTCTTTTTTGATACTGGATTCAAATAGCAAGTAAGTGTTTTGACAATCGGCTTCGTGATAAATATTGAAATTTTTTGTTTTGAATGAGACCCCCTGAATTTCCCCCTCTCTCGGTAAAATGTATTCGGAATGGACGATTATATTGGATTTTATTGTTTGAAGTTGGGATAGCGCGTCTTTTAAAATTTGAACGATGAGAAATTTGATTTGTTTCAAGTGCAGATCCGTATCCAAAACGCTCGGGTCGCTGTTTCTAATGATGAAAGTTTGAAGTTGGCCCCCCGCGGCGGCAGGCATTTCGCGAACTTGCTCGTCGGACCCGAACAAATTCCTAAGGTGATCGAACGTGCGGTTGTGCCGCGTGGTTTTCAGATAAAAATCTTCGCAAATCTCGCAGAAACGTGCGAATTTTCCCTCTAAAAACCGTACTTCGACACCGAGCAGTGTCACCAGCACCGCTCCCGCCCCCGCCACCGCTGATGCCTCCTCCTCATCACCGATGACGTCATCCTCGTTTAACGAGGTTGCTGGCTCCGCTGGAAGAGGCATCGGGGACAAGACTTCCTTCATTTCTAAATTCTTACTCACAAAGTGATCGAACACTGATTCGAGATCTGAAATCGGAGGGCTATTGACGTATTTCGTCACAATACTAAGCCCTCTCTTTTCATCTTTACTCGAATCAGACTTAATCATGTAGCTATTAATTTTAATTTTTACCTCGCTATAATTGTCTATTATAAATCTAAGCTTATCTACAATTTCATTTTTTTTTATGGAGAAAAATTCGGAGAGATCGGTGAGTTTCGGGTCCTCATTTTTGAAGAAGTATGATTTAACCGTTAAGTCCTCAACGGTTAAATCCGATTCGAAAAGGTTAGATATGTGGTCTACGCCCGAATCGTGGGCGTAGTTTTCCGTATAGTAGACATCACAATAGTTGCAGAAGAAAGTAGGAGCCATTTTTAGTATAAGAAGAAGAAGACAATTTTGAAAAAGGAACTCACTTTTTAAATGACGGACGGACGGACGGACAGATGAAGTATCTGAAATTGATATAAAAATCCATCACTTTTTCGGTAAAATGAAATACATTTTCACCTGACATGAAGCATCAATCGATCAAACTTGAAAACAAGTATTGTAGCAAACTCCCCGATTAAAAATGATAAAGATGCATGCTGCTTGGAGAGAGAGAAACTTAATTTTTTCCTTTTATTTAAATATCGATCAATAAATAAGTCGAAATGTTCGATTGTTTTGCGATTTAAAATTATCGATTTGAATGCAGTGGAAATTTTCGAATTGAAAACTGTTATAGTTCTAATAGTAAAACACATACACATAAACTCACCAATTTAAGATTTTAAGAATATGCCACGCACAGGTATGAAGCTGACGGGAGGTGAGAATAGGCGAATCTGTAATTGAGAGAGAAATCGGTTTTCAGAAGAAGAAGAAGATTAAGCATGTTTTATAAAAATTTTGGATGAAAACAGATGTCTTCTCTAGAAATTTTCGATTTGAAATTATCAATTTGAAACTATCGATTTGAAACTATCGGTTTAAATGCATTGGAAATTTTCGATTTAAATACATTGGAAATTTTCGATTTAAATACATTGGAAATTTTCGATTTGAAATTATCGAATTGAATTTACTGGAAATTTTCGATTTGAATACAGTAAAACACGCAGACATACACATAGACTCACCAATTAATATTTTAAAAAATGAGACACGCTCAGGTAGCACACAAGGCGGATGGAAATAACACGTACAAGGTGAATCTGTAATTGAGAGAGAGAAATTGGTTTTCAGTAGAGGATCAAGTATACGTTTCTTATTTTTATAAAACAGAGGATTTTTCTTCTAGAAATTTTCGATTTGATTGAACTGTAAATTTTCGATTTGAATGAACTGAAAATTTTCGATGGTATCACGCGAAAATGAAGGAAAATCTTAACTTTTCATCCGACTCAAATTACTAACGTTTATATGAATATGGAAATCCAACGCGCAACTATTCGAACACTGGAGTAGGTATGTGGTATCACGCGAAAATGAAGGGAAATTCTAGCTTCTCGCCTGTCTCAAATTACTGACGTTCATAACTGGCACGATATTCTTGTGAAAAATGTGTGATACATATTTTCTCGCCTCCCTTCTCGGTAGAAAAGGATTGTCATTTTGCACTACAAAACCGCTTGAAATCGCGTTATTGAGTTTAGAATAAAAGTCACTAGAAATTATTGGATTAAATCAAGTCGCTTTCGGGTGGGATAATTCACTAGAAATTTTCGATTTTCGGGTGATATATTTGACTAGAAATTTTTGGGTAATAAATTTGTCTAAAAATCATTAAAACAAGCCACTTCCGTTTTGAAATATTGTAATGAAAATTATTGTAATGAAAACAAGACACTTTCGGGTAATAAAATTCACTGGAAATTTTCGATTTGAAAACATGTAAGTAGACTCACCACTTGAGGATCACACGAACCAGGAGCAGAGCACAGCAGAGCAGAGGATAGCACACGCACTGAACAGGTAAACTGACAGAGTAACAGTATGATGTCACTCCATGGGTCATCCTCAGTATTTATACATGATTTTGATAAGGAAAATATAAACATATAATTCTCTCGAGCTTGTTCATAAGCCTCCGAAAAAATTTACATTCGGGTTATCATGTACAGCGAGGTAACGCAAAGATTAAAAACGGAGATAATAATTATTCAATTACCCACGGTGTAACTCGGAAGTCATAGCCCACTCGATAAGATTCAGTGATAACGGAAAGAAAATATTGCATTCCTCTCTTGTTAGAAATTTCACCGAGGAAATCCCGCGACGGAACGCGAAGATCAGAAACGAAGATAAAAAAAATTATAATAATAATTATTCAATCACCAGCCGAGTGTCTCGAAAGTCATAGCCCTCTCGTTAAGATTCACTGATAACGGGAAGATATCCTTGAATGAAGCAATTGAACCCGGTATGATGACACACGGTGAAATATTCTCACCTTCCTTCGTTGATGTCTGTTGGTAATCAATTAAATTCCGAAATTGAAAATTGAAAATTTATATGACTGTTGATGGAAAAATGTTGAAAAGGTAATCGTACACTCAATGATTAAACTCGAATTTTTCAATCTTTAATTTCGGAAATTTTCACCGTTGTACGGGGTGATTAAATTGCACGACTCTTGTCAAAAGTCTGGGGAAATCGTTTGCTAGTCTTCATTTTTGAAAATTCAACCCGGTCCCCCGCTCAATTTTTCAATATTGCTTGGTGTGACGACACAGCACGTAAAGACGGCTATCATTTTATACAGTAACACTCTCGAAATTTTCCCGCTCAATTTCACATCCAACACCCGAAAATTAACTCCGATTTTTCTGTCCCGATTTTACTAGACTGATAACGATTATCCATCACCCGAAACAAATAAGATCAGACATCCTTCAATTTTCAATGTTGTTTGGTGCGACGTCTATCATTTTATACAGTAAAACAGCCCGCTCAATTTTACATCATTGAAGCTATATCACCCAGTAAATTAACTCCGATTTTTCTGTCCCGATTTTACTAGACTGATAACGATTACCCATCACCCCTGATAGGTATGCAGCCCGTAGCAGTCGCTAGTGACGTCACAGCATGGTTGTAAGATCAGGCAACCTAAAATAATACAGATTTTCCCGCAAATTTTTCATCAATACCCGCAATTAATCACGATTTTCCTGCTCAGACTGACAACGCGGGTGATGGGTAGGCAACCCACAACAGTCGCTAGTAACGTCACACCATGCACCGTACCCCACCCCTCATCCTAAAATAATCGGCATTTTTCTGCACAATTTTACAACACTGGTAATAATCAACATTTTTCTGCACAATTTTACAACACTGGAGGTAGGCAACCCGCAACCAGTCGCCAGTGACGTCACACCGATTCCCTCTGTCTGCGGCCGTCTTAAAGGTCAAGTGAGGTCAAGTGTCCGTATATCCCTATATCTACACTACTTCCGACCGACGTGAAGAACCCCCTGGAGATCTCGTCCTTCGTCTCGCTTTGCGCCCAGCTGTGGCGGTCGGTGACCCGGGCCAGGCAGGAAACGACATTTTTCCGCATGGCCGTCAACTGCCGACAAAGGTATTCCTTTTCTCATATTTCGCCGCTCCTCTGGGGTATAGGCGTATCTCGATATCCGCACGAGCCCCAGAAAGCATGGGTTTATACGTGGAACAAGGCTCATGTAGAAATTAACATACGCCCTTACGTCAGAGGAGCGGGTGAACCCGAATTGGTTCCCGTCAGGGCCGGATTAAGGGGGTGGCCATATGGGCCGCGGCCCATGGTGGCAAATTTAGGGGGCGGCAAATTTTGCAATTTTTTTAAATGTAGGTTTAAAAAAATCGGATTCAGAAAAAAAAAAATTATCCATAAGAAAAGGAAACAAAATCTATTTTTCCTGAGAGGACACTAATTTCTAATTTTGTCGTTTTTCGGTGATACAAGAGACAGCATCTTTAATTAGTCGAGTTAAGAGAGGAACTAAACATGAAATTGGGACTTGAGATGAAAAGGACAAGCCCCCGGCGCGGCGCGGCGGTCAGCATGTAACACATATTAGCGCCTACAAGACTGCATGAATACTTCACGCATTGCGCCAAACACAGTGCGATCAGTGCGACGCGGCGCAGCGGTGGAAGTTAAAATTATTAAACCACATTTACGTTTGTTCTTTCATAATTTTTCGGTTCATTTCTTACAAATGAAGGATGCCGCCCCCTTCTCATTCGTTTTGAAACATAAATAAAAACCATTAAGTGAACGAGCCGGAGGGGGAGAGGCGTAAAAGACGCGTTTACTCGTGTCGGTCACATTTTTTGCGAAAGCCCTGTCAACACTACTAGCAAAAGTTCACGGAACTTGGCGCGAAAGTTCAGTTCCGTAAACCTATTTCTGTATGGACAAGGCCCTCCATTTATAAAAAATGAACAAAAAAAATTATGAAAGAACAAACATAAATGTGGTTTAGTAATTTTAATTTCTGCCGCCGCGCTGATCGCACTGTGTTTGGCGCATTGCGTGAAGTATTCCTACAGTTTTACGTACGCGATGCGTTTCGGGCCGACCGCTGCTGCACGCACTGCCTTGGACGCAATACGTGAAGTATTCATGCAGTCTTGTAGGCGCTATGCGTTTCATGCTGCCCGCTGCTGACCGCAGCGACCGCACTGTCTTTGGCGCAATGCGTGAAGTATTCATGCAGTCTTGTAGGCGCTATGCGTTTCACGCTGCCCGCTGCTGACCGCAGCGACCGCACTGTCTTTGGCGCAATGCGTGAAGTATTCATGTAGTCTTGTAGGCGCTAATATGTGCTACATGCCGACCGCCGCGCCGAGGGTTTCTCCTTTTTATCTCACGTTCTCGTCATCATTGCTCTCTGCGCCGCCCCGTTCCAGGCCAAATTCCGTGTTCCGTTTCTCTCTTATTGTTAGTCTTAACTCGACTAATTAAAGGTGCTGTCTATCGTATCACAGAAGGACGACAAAATTAGAGGTATACTCTCAGGAAATGAGAGAATTTGTCACCTTATCTCGTTCATAATTTTTTTTGGGGGAATCCGATTTTTCTTTATAGCTGCATTTAAAAAAATTGCAAAATTTAACGCCATGGGCCGCGGCCCATGTGGCCACCCCCTTAATCCGGCCCTGACTCCAAAACTGAAAGCACGGCACCGCTGCTAATGTATTCCCTCCCTATCTTTGCATGGAGAGTTTGTTTTGATGTAGAGGTGGACTCTCAGGGTAGGGCGGGATATCCCCTCCATTTTGGCCTTAACTCGAGAACTTTTTTTGAGCTTGGGAGTTGATTTCAGAGAAAACCAGTGGCACCATCGTGTTTCTCGCGAACTTTTACAAAAGAAACAACAGTCAAATCGCAAATCCCTCACACATGCAACATCTCCATTCGGCAACTCCCAGAGGAGCGACGAATGTGTGACCGTTTACGGGATTAAGAAAAGTACGTGTTGGGCAACAAAAAGCTCCTTCAATTTTTGTCTAGGCAGCGCGCACATCCACCGAGCTTGAATAATTGTATCAAGACATTAACGGTACCCAGAGATATAGGGAGACCCTGGAGCCTAGAGCCCTAGATGATGTTATAGTAACGGTGCAAGCCTTTATTTTTAGGGCTCACTCCACCCCAGAAGTACAAAATTCGCATGGTCTTAAAACGTAAAGGGAGAATGTCAAGAATTGGGCGCCGTCTCTAAATTACGTGCCGCACTTTTTTTGCATCTTTGACCCCTCCTCCCCTTGTAACGCTTCCATGACGTTCTAACCGAACAGTGAGTTGACCACCAAAAATTGTTCTTCGGAGCCAGATTTGTATATATACTTAAGGGTGTCACCCGAAGAGTGCCACTACGCCTCAAGCTTCGAAATCGACCCGAAGAGCAAAATACAGATCTTAGTCTATTACAAGAAATCCACCAGTATTACGGTAATTGGCTTTTAAAAAAAGATAACGTGTTTATTCTGAATGACAGCAACAGTGAGGACCTTCTAAAGGCAATTCAATTCATTCACTCACATTTTAGTCCGCCGATCCCTTTTTAATATGATAAACGAAGATGCTTGGGACTCATACACTTTCAAATATATGTCTGGTCACTTTGAAAGCTATATAGATCGGTCTAGTTTTAAAAGAGAATCTTGTGTAAGTAATAGCCAGAGGGAACAACCAGATAATCAACAAAAAACAGGTAAGTTATGTCTCATTTCTGTTGACTCGACCGCCTACGTAAAAAAGACCGAACTAAAAGGTAAGCCATCTATTGTTAATGACTACCTGAGAATTAAGTATAAGAAGAAACGATTCTACGAAGAAAAATATCCCTAAAGACATGTTGTTAAAAAAAAAAAAAATAAAGATATTAAGCTTAAAAAAAAAAGCTTTTCAAATCACATGGCGTGAGAATACTGAAACTCAAACAAGTGCAGACATGCAGTGACTAGTTCTCATAGTACATACCCGTACATGTGCATTTCTTTTCAACGAAGTATTGATTCCAGCTGATTAGATTGGAACCTGGGTTTTAAAAAAAAAAACGTGCTCCTGTCACCAAACATTCGCAAGCGCTCCTGTTGCCTTTTTTTAGCGCATTATCAACGTCTATTTTTAACAATGACAGCATAATGTCCAGTCCTTTATCGAGGCCCTCCATTATGTCTGAACTCCATCATTAGTTTCCAGTATGGAGTCCGAAGGGCATGGTTTCTACGAACAAAAACTGCAAAAAACCAAGTATAAAGACACTTTTCTCATAGAGAAAATACTCAAGCGAAAAGGAAATCAAGCATAAGGCCTTGTCTCCACGGACTTTTTCACGAGATTTGTCCCAGGGGAAAATCCCACTTACGAAGTTGGGGAAAACAGTGAGTTAATCAATACTTTTCCCAGTACCAAGTATGGTCCTTTTACTCCTGGGACCCACTGAGAGAGGAAGAAGAAGTGTGAACGAATTGTGCGATATTTTGTTGAATACTCCATTGTTCATGATTGTTTAGTTAAAATAATGTGTCTAATTGTCAATTGAGTGCAATTATTATTTTAATCCCGGTTAAATACTCGACTTTATCTAATTTATCTTCCCGCGCAAACTAGTCGCAGGACCGTATGAGCCTCGTCCCGTGGGGACGGTAACTGGGAAACATCCCAGAAGTTTCATTCCTGCGATTCGAACTTGGGACAAATCACATGAAAACGTCCCGTGGAGACAACGCCTAGGTAAAATGGTTGGGATTCGACAAAAAATACAACCAATGGATAGACACGCGGTCGTACCGTTTGTAATCACCCTAACTTTTTTATTCTACTTCATGGTGGGTGCGGTGACAGGAGGATTGGAGTCAGGGGCGGATCCAGCAATTTGGCAACAACGGATTCCATCCATTTAAACCTATGTTGAATAATCGATTCTTGTCGGGGCACCTGGCCCCTCTAAGAATCGATACATTTCCATAGGTTTAAATGGAGAAAAACAGTGTTGCCAAATTGCTGGATCCGCCTATGATTGGAGTATTTTATAAACGTTGGCGGTCAGGACCACGCAAACTATCAGGCGGACGTTACAAAGCTGCTGGAAAGACGTCTTCCCGATGGAGGGAATATGACTGCCTGGGAAATCGGTGTACGAGAAAATAGAATGGACAATGGAGATGTTGCATATGTGAGGGATATGCGATTTGACTGTTAATTCGTACGTAAAAGTTCGCGAGAAACACGATGGTGCCACTGATTTTCTCTGAAATCATCTCCCAAGCTCAAAAAAAGCTCTCAAGTTGAGGCCAAAATGGAGGGGATATCTCGCCCTACCCTGAGAGTTCACATCTACATCAAAACAAACTCTCCATGCAAAGATAGGGAGGAAATATATTAGCAGGGTTGCCGTGTTTTCAGTTTTGGAGTCCCCAAATGAAGTGGCAGCCCTGTCGGTAATGTATTTGCTCCCTATCTTTGCATGGAAAGTTTGTTTTGATGTAGAGGTGGACTCTCAGGATAGCGTGGGATATCCCCTCTATTTTGGCCTCAACTTGAGAGCTTTTTTTGAGCTTGGGAGTTGATTTCAGAGAAAACCAGTGGCACCATCGTGATTCTCGCGAACTGTTACATACACTAAATCCGGACTTTCCGGAAATTCCGGACTTGTAGACACCCTGGGGCTCCTGGTCCCATACTCATAGCTCTGGCTGATGTTTACAACGAATTTCTCACATGAGCTTTGATACTTTCCAGGTTGAATCCGAAACTGGACCCGCACTACTTCGGCAACGCCGTGCAGAGCACGACGATCTCCTGACCGAGGACCTCGGCTGGGGCGCCAGACTCCTCCGCGACACGGTGGCGACCCACGACGACGCCGCGGTCCGACGCCAGGTGGCCGAATGGACCGCGCACCCGCGGCTCTTCTCCCTGGACAGCGCCGAGGGGGCGTCGCTCGCCATGGGGAGCTCCCCGCGCTTCCTCATGTACGAGGGCGACTTCGGGTGGGGGCGCCCTCTGGCGGTGAGGAGCGGGCGCAACATGAAGTTCGACGGCAAGATGTCCGCCTACCCGGCCAGGGAGGGCGGCGGCAACGTCGACCTGGAGGTCATCCTGGCGCCCGAGGCCATGGCACGCCTCGAGGCGGATCAGGAGTTCATGCAGTACGTGTCGGAGCCGGCGACGGAATAGGAGACACTCCAAGAGGAATTAATTGATTTTCTCAGTGTTGAGGAGAAAAAATAGGGGTGACAAAGGGGGGGGGAGGAAAAAAGGGGGAAATTATGAAATAAAATGGGAATACATGAATAGTAAATGAGGGGGAAAATATGAAATAAAATGGGAGGAATACATGAATAGTAAATGAGGGGGAAAAGGAAGGAACAGGGTTGCCACAGAGCTTGGAAAATTAAATTCCTTGACATTTTCCACAGGCGGATCATGAGTTCATGAAGTACGTGTCGGAGCCGGCGACGGAATAGAAGGGAGAAGGCACTCCAAGAGAAATTAATTGATTTTTTCAGTG
Source organism: Bemisia tabaci (assembly GCF_001854935.1). NCBI lineage: Eukaryota > Metazoa > Arthropoda > Insecta > Hemiptera > Aleyrodidae > Bemisia > Bemisia tabaci. Next base: position 1,378,299 of record NW_017550151.1, on the reverse strand, counting down.
TTAAGGAGAAAAAAATAGGGAAGACAAAGGGGGGGGGGGAAAGAAAGAAAAAAAGGGGGAAAATATGAAATAAAGTGGGAGGAAAACATGAATAATAAACGAGGGGGGAAAATAGGGGAGACAAAGGGGGGGGAAGAAGAAAGGAAAAAAGGGGGGAAATATGAAATAAAATGGGAGGAAAACATGTATAATAAACGAGGGGGAAAAAATAGGGGAGACAAAGGGGGGGGGGAAGAAGAAAGGAAAAAAGGGGGAAAATATGAAATAAAATGGGAGGAAAACATGAATAATGGAAGGATGGAATAATAGAAAAGGAAGGAACAGGGTTGCCACAGAGTTTGGAAAATTAAATTCCTTGACGTTTTCCTGGAGAAAGGGCACTGGAAAAAAAAGATACATTGGATTTACAGTACAGACTCTTAAAAACATCGACAAGGAAAAATACTCTTGATTCAATCAGATTTAAGCTTAAATCAAGAACCAAGCCTCTTAATTTGAGCGGATTTCCTTTTGATTCAAGCTTAAATCTGATTGAATCAAGAGTCCTTTTTCTTGTCAATGTTTTCAAGAGTCTGCACTCTAGATCCAATGTGGTTTTTTTTTCCAGTGGGGAAAAAAGGAGGAAAATACGAAATAAAATGGGAGGAAAACATGAATAATGAACGAGGGAGAAGGAAGGAACAGGGTTGCCACAGAGTTTGGAAAAATAAGTTCCATGACATTTTCCTGATTTCCCTGAAACATTTTGGTGAAATTCTCTGACAACTGAACAAATGCTAGATTTTTAAAAAGCGATTAGAAATACCTAGTTTTCGGGAAAAATTTCTTGTTACTCTCGTGAGATATTATGCTCATTTTCTCACAAACCGGTACAGCCATAGAAAAAAAACTGATTGTACTGTTGAATTCAGTACACTCAATAAACCTAAGTTTTTTTCAAATTGGATCAAATTCAAAATTTAGGAATCACTTCAGGGACTGTAACGCAGGGCAGAAAAGTAGGCGTACCGACAAAAGCGCGTTGCTCAACGCATGGAGACATTCTTATTTCAACATTCGCTCACGTTGAACCACACGTGATATCGCCAAAACGTCTGAATGCGGGAATCACTTCGGAGACCTTAATGCAGCGCAGAAAAGTAGGCGCACCGACGAATGTACGTTGCTTGACGCACGTTGACCTTACTATTTAAAAATTTGCTCATGATGAACCATACCAAGAATTTTTAGATATTTAGTGACGCACATTTCTTCTTTGCCTGTTACTTCGATCGGTGAAAAACGCAATTTGCAATGAGTGCGATTCGTTACAGTTGCGAATGTGACAATGTTGCGTAGTGAAAACGATTTTGTGAATAATGTTGGGAGAAACTTCGCTCTAATCACGTAAAATGATGCAAACAATTTTGACCGCAGACAAACCTTAGAATATTCAACGGCGTCGCTTTGATAGGCGAGAAACGCGATTTGCAATGATTAAGAAAAAAGGGTCAGTTGCGCTGGTCACAGAATCGTGTTTTGGTGCTGTGTTCTTGCAGATCAACTAAAAATAATAAGATCGGTCCAAACAGCAACTTTCTACGTTCAATATGAACCGAGATATCGCCCCTTGAAAAACTCAATTTTGTGACGCCGCGGTTGCCGCGGTGGATGACGCCAAAAAGCCGATTTTTCAAAGGAAGATATCTTGGTTAATATTGAACGTAGAAAGTTGCTGCTTGGACAGATCTTATAATTAGCTAATCTACAGGAGTCAAGCATCAAAACACGATTCTATTACCAGCGCAACTAGTCAATTACAGTTGTAAAGGCTACATTCAAGTATAAAGAGGAAGTATTTGGAAACTTTTTGGGGAAAAACTGTGCTAACCACTTAAAATCATGCCAGCAGTTGTGGACTCAGAAAAATTTACAGACTTTTAACTGCACGCAATCATACCTTGCGGGATCTGCCTAATGGCCAGAAAACTTCAGCTCAAAAAGTTGATAATCGAATTTTGGAACCTCACACTCAGGTCAGGTTTCTAATAGATACAACTATTCCGACTCTAGGGCTACCCTAGGAAGCATCTTTTCACAATGAAGGCATTACTTATGCGTCGTCACTTTCCATCACGGAATTAACTTCAGCAACCACATTACTAGTAAGTTATTTAACGTGCTGCTACGCTCTTGATTCGGTTTTTAAAGGATGGATTTATTCGACCTCCGCAGCCATGTTAGGAAGTATTACCTTTCGAGGCGATTCTTTCTAGCTTCTTGGCGAAGCAAAAAGCTGGCGTGCATTGTATTCGTAAAATAAAAAATCTTGGCAGCTGATTTAGATTTTTTAGTATAAAATAGGTCAAACACCCCGGCACATTACGTCACCTTCCGACCAAAGTATCAAAAGGAGAAATTGTTCACCTACCTAACTTGTCTGAAAATTTCACTGAATTTTCACGGAAATTCTTGAACGTTGCATGGTGCTTGTGATACTTTGGCCGAAAGTGACAATTAGTCTACGGTTTCATTCTCAACAAAAAAAGTGCAAAATACAGTGAAGTAAAAGCAAAATTTGGCAACAATGAAACATCATGTCTAATACCCTCGTCGATTACGAATCATACGCAATGTTTTTCTCTTGGGCAAATCTCAATATTATTTCTCGCAATTCTCTCTGATGAGAGTAATGCCTTAGACTTGTGCACAGGGACAAACATTCTTAATTAGGCTAAGAAGTCTAAACCTGCCGAATGTATTCTGCACACTCCTCAAGGGGAAATTGCACCACAATCGATTTTTAATTTTATTATTGCATTCAATTCTTCTGAAGATTCTGATCAAAACTCATCATTGCGCCAACTTTTTACGATACACCGTTTTCGCACATCCCCGTCATTATTCAATTATTCGGCGATGAAGAGTCAGAAAGATTCCTAATTTCAGCACTCGAGAGAACAGTCGGCTAAGTGTCAACAAGGAAATCAGGGGAACTCCAGCACCGAGCAGCAGTCTTATCTCGGATTTCGCTCGCCTTCTTGCTGGACCATCCAAATCAGTTTCGTGAGGAACATAGGAACAGGAAAGTCAGATAAAAGAAGTGGATGTCCAACGGATGCAAGCGGGAGGAAGATAGCCCCAGAGTAGGCAGGAACAGATAAGAAGACAGACACACGCAACGCTTTCCTTACGTACATCAGGCCTATTCTCGAATGCCTTGTACTTTTTGACTCTTAATCACCGAATAATTGAAACTTTTTGGGCGTGTTGTGCAAAAACCGTGTCTCGTAAAAATTTGGCACAATGATGACTTTTGATCAGCATCTTGAGGAGAATAGGATGCAATAAAACAATTAAAAATTGACTGTGGTGCACTTTCTCATATGGCGTGCACGGGGTCCTCTTAGATTATGACCAAAGCAATACATCACTCGCCAAGTGCTAGGGATGAATCAACTCCAAAGGGGATCCAGTTGGTCGTTATGGAATTCTGTTGCAAAACTATCAGAATCAGAGGCAAGCTCCTGAGGCTTCGAAGAGACATGTTCTGCAGTGATATATGATACTAGGGGGCTACGCCCCCTGGCCGCTACGCGGCCCAACCCCCCGAGGGCGCTCCGCGCCATCAATGGGCCGCTTCGCGGCCCTATTTTTACCCTCCTATCAGTGTTAGTTTTATTTTTCCCCTAAACGATTACGATATGAGGTATACTTTAATTTTAAACTTTACATAAAATTACTTTAAAATTTAAAGGACGCGTTTTGGAATGACTGCTTGATGAAATATTGCAGTAAAACAATGAACTATGGTAGTCAGGTAATTGGTAATAATTAAGATATCGGGGGTCGGGGATCGAACCCACACCGAGTTCAAAGTGGACGTAATCGACGTCTTAGACGACACGGCCACCGCTCCACATGAGAACGTCAGTGCAAATCTTGTGTAGATAAGTGTAGAGCTGATGCGCAGGCTACCCATCTACTGCGCAACCTCCTCGACCACTGCGCATCCTCCCGCGCATAGCGGTAGCAATACCGGAGCATTCTGTAAACTCACTCACTTTTATAACGTGATTTTAAAAAAACCTGGGTCCTTTTTCCAAAATCTGATTACAGCGGGCTCATCTAGGGCCTATTACCTGTCGATTTA
>NW_017550151.1:1346175-1372765 GCF_001854935.1 Bemisia tabaci | reverse complement strand
ACGCATTATGAAAAAGCTAAAAACTGCAAATAAGCTGTCACATTTCTTTCTTGAAAGATGCCTGTTCAAACTAAATTTAGTTTCTTTATTTCTGAATGATGAAAGAACCTTTAAGGGCCGAAATATCACGAATTTTGATCTATAAGTTGTAAGAGAGCACTCTGGTGAGATCCTCTTTCCTTTTTTCGAGTTACACATTTTCCAATTTTACAGGAAGTAGTATTAGTTGCATCCAGTATCACAATTTATATGTATTCAATGTGTTTCCTCATCGAAATGAGCGAAGAAAAAACATTTACTTTTATTTTCACCGAATTAATGAGAGTTTTACTGCCAACTAAGCTAGCAAATGTTTACGGTGAAGCTACTTTATTTGTTTCACAACTCCCAATTTTAGGAATTCTAAGGCGAAGTTGATAGCGTATACATCATTTCTCATTTAATGCAAGGTTGAAATACTTTATGATGGTGGTGGAAGAGACAATTCTGGTAAAATTGAGAGAATAATCAGGAAGAAAAGTTCTTAAACAAATCTCAGGAACTCCATCAGATGATGGGCACTTCACCCTCCAAGGATTTTTACACTATGGAGTTAAGGACTAATACTGACAAGCATAATATGATGGATCTGAGCGGTCTCTTACTTACCTAACTTTGATGAGCGAAGGCCTTAAATACGTAGAAGAATTGCATTAACTGCTGCCAAGGATTCACAAACTCTGACCTGACCAACATTTCTTTTAGGTACTTGAGATACAGTCAGATGTTTAGAATTCTGGACATTCAGTTATTTTCCACACACAAAAGAATTCGTACAGCTTGCGAGCTTATCCAAACGTTTCATTTACACACCTCCTTAACAACAAATATCGACGCTTCGCGGCCATAACACTCCGCTTTCAACGCACTACATCAGGCTTACAGAGAGAGGATGTTAGAGACATCAAGCATTTGATCCACGATTAATACTTATCATAGTGAGCAGCTTATGACATAGACAGTAAATTTTTTTTCGTCAAATTTCAATACAGTGTATCTGTAAGACTGGCAGTGCTGCTGTGATCAGGTTCTTGACAGATCTCAAACAGCTAAAATATCTCTATCCTGCAACATGATATGGAGGTTAATAGATTGAGAATTTGATCACAAGGTATTGATACTGTCTAGAAAAAATTATACACCATTTAAAGTCAAAAGAAAGTTCGATAACTAAAATTATCCATTATGAAGTTGAACAATCTGCGGACCAGGCTCAGAGTCTCGAGGAATCTGCTTCTCACTACATAAAGTGAAACCACCGAAAGTATCACAAATGTTGATTAAAAGGGGTGAATAATTTTTTACCTTCTAATAAGTCATTTTATGACAATTTGGAAGAGTTTCAAATGAAAAATTGGAAAATTTTCCGCTTTGCAATTGATTAGGAAGAATGTAAACAAGCCGCCATAATGCCAACAGCCGAGTAGCATCAGTCAACTTTAGGCGAAATCAGAAAATACATGACTGTTGTTCCGTTGGATCCCCGAGAATTAGATGTGCCTCTATGGAACGCCGTTAGGGACCAAACCTAAAACGCGTGCGCAACACAGGAAAATACACGCGCGACACAGTAAATCTCCGCAGCACAGGGAATTCTGAGTGATTCACGGAAAATGTTGTGCGTTGCGAGTAATTTCGATATTTTACTGATTACGCGTAGCGCACAGGAAATTACGGGAATTACCTCAAATGGTGTGTCGCGCGCCGAACTTCGATATATCGAAATTCCACGCGACGCACAGCATTTTTTACTTCTTCCTACGCGACGCACAACATTTTTACTTCTTCATTTTCTTCGTCAGGAAACCGTTGGAGGGGAATGATGGCATTGTTGCCAAGACTTTCAAAATTCGGGCTTGCCGAAAGTTGCGATCTGCTGATCAAGAGGCAAGTCGATGTTGTGAATATGATACTAGGTGATACTAAAACCGAAAACGAATTCTTCAATCTAAAATGATCAGAAATATAGTAGGCTTTTCAGGCATAGTCTTGACAACAGTGCAGCTATTCCCCTCCAACGGTTTTCTGATCTGAAGAAGAAAAAAAATAAGATTGTGCGTTCCCCGGAGAGAAAAGAAAATGTTGTGCGTCGCGTGGAATTTCGATATATCGAAGTTTGACGCGCGACGCAGCATTTGAGGTTATTCCCGTACTTTCTTGCGCGCTACGCGTAATGGTTAAAATATCGAAATTTCTCGCAGGGCACATAATTTTCCGTGAAACACTCAAATTTTCCTGTGCAGCGGAGATTTACTGTGTTGCGCACGCGTTTTAGGTTTGGTCCCTAACGGCGTTCCATAGTGCCTCACTGAAAATCCAACGTGCTCGGTCTCTATTTGTCTCTGAAATTAACAAACCGTTACGACTGTTACGAGGTTATGTACCGGCAGACCGGCACCAGCCCAGCCACACCAGCGCCGGCGCGGCGCACCGAGGAAACAGCAATAACCAGATATTGCCGGCGCAGAGATACGACTATTCGTACTTGATGGATGTCCGTGTCGTATCTGCAAAATGGAAGGCGTGCAGCTAGCACAAAGTTGCCCTTGACAGCATTTATCGCACAAATAATTTTTAGAATATGAATGTAAAATATTCTGGACAGAAAACGCTTCGTACTTTCACTACCAAACCAGATTACAGGGCGGAAGAAGGGATGATAAGCATTAATAAAACTGGCTGATACTAGCGCGCGAATTCTGTAGACATAGAAGCCCCTTCAATTAGTAAACAGACAACATGCACAACACTTTGATACAGTGCCCGTCATTTCACTGTACACTTAATTTGTTAATTGCACTTCATTGCAACCTGTGCTATGTGCTTGGGAATAACTGAATTTTGTAAATTGGAAGTAATGGCTATGCAAGATCGATTAGATTCTCACCCGTGTAATCCGTGTTTAAAGTGAGAGCAAAATCTGAAGTATACCCCTAGTAGCAATGGCTCTTGAAAAAAGTTCTACAAAAAGTTGTACAAAAAAATGTAAAAAACTTGTTAATTTTAAGAGTTCGTAAATTTTTAAGGAAAAAAACTCTTAAAATACTCGTTTTAGGAAATCCTTTTGGGGAATTTTTTTAAGTAAAAAAATAGTGTTATTTTAATTAAAAGAAAACGTAAAATTTACATGAAAATCAATAAACTATATCCTCAATTTTTATGGGCTGCAACTGCTCCTTTTATACTTTTTTGTTCACCACTTTTTTTCCTCGTTTTTGCCCGCAGGAAGCTAAAAAAAATACATAAATTTTACTTAAAATTTATGTAAAAAAATCCCCAAAAAGGGTTTTCTTATACGAATATTTCAAGAGTTTTTTTTAAGTGATTTTCAAGTGGTTTTAGGTAAGTAAATTTTAAGAGATCTCTTAAAATTTACGAGTTTTTTACAACTTTTCTCAACAGCCACTGCTACCAGGGACAATGATTTTTTCATTCAGTCAACATTTTTCTTTGTAAAAATAGAACTCGATTGATACAATGATGAGTTTTTCCTACAATGTAGAAGAAGTTCTAAGATCTTAAGCAGCACTGCAAGGATGTAAGTTCTTTCCTGCAAAAAGCCGTCTATTAGAGAAATTGCTTCTAATCATCTGCGGACGATTATTGAAATGATATCAACTCTATGTCGCCGCTTTGTCGTGTCGCGCCATCGACTGAGTGTGACACGACAAAGCGGCGACATAGAGTCGATATCATTTCAATAATCGCCCCACTGAGATGCAGGGAGTCGGCAGTCTATAGATTATGATAGGAGAGTTTCCCAGACTAAAATGATTCCTCGGTCGTTAGCCCACATCCTGTCGCGGCGGCAACGCGGCGGCAGATCAAGCGGGATCGGTGACGTGTCTGGTTTCGTGATTCCCGCGCCCCCCAGGATCCCGGAATGCGGACCTTGAGTCCGCGCATCCGGCCCTGGTGGTTGGCGGGGGCTGAAAGCGGGCCGGACCGGAGGAGCAAGTCAAAGTTGACTAGTGCTTCGGATGGGGTTGGCCGGCCGCGTCNATGATCGAATTCCCAGGTTAATCATTTCCACAATTTGGATGCACAGAATTAAAAATGAAAAATTTTTAACATTAATTCTTTGCAAATGACAAGAACACGTCGTTGGCAAAAGAGAAAAACCACTTATCTCTATTGCAATGTTTCTAAATTTCCACTTCTATTTGCTTTTTATCTAAGAGAAACGAGCCAACTTCACAGCTTCTTTAAACAGAACATATTCTGCTGATACAAAAAATAGAGGGAAGTTTTTAAGAAAATATGCAGACAAGTCCTGCAAAGAAAAAATAAAGCATGACAGGAAGTTTGCAACTTTGCGAATGGAGATACGTGGTATCGCAATTTGGTCATCGTTGTAAACCTTTTTTTCTTCTACAATGAATTTCTGTTCTGCAGAGTGTAGTAAACGGAGCATTGAACTACGAACCAGGCTGAGAGTCAATTTGATTAGGTGGACAGCGCTGATATTTTTTCAGATTTCAAGCTACAAGATTTTTCATATTTCCAGTCATATTAATGCAATTCCCTAGCCCCTATTTAATTTTTCTGCTCGATCAGTGACACCCAATTTTTTTTTAAATTAATTTTTTGAAAAAGCAGAGTGAACTAAGCTTCTTTCAGAAAAGGAATCTAAAAAAATAGGTTCCGTTTTCAAGACCTGTGGACTTCCTGGAAAAGTGTTCAATTCATCTGAGGATTGGAAAAATAACTCATTAAAGCACAGGTAAAAAATATATTACACTTCAACAATGAGTCACTAAAATGCCTTATATACAAAAATTGTTCTCTCTCATCAGAAGAAGTACATCCTGCAAAACTTTAAAGCACTTGATTGCACAAAAATTACAGAGTAAGTATTTGGCTAACTTTACAAAATTTACAAAATCCAGAGTTGGCTCTTAAGAGCTTATCGACAACGAAACTGCAAAAATGCATATTTTGATTGCAGCGTTGTAAAATCTCAACTTTCATTTTGTCTTATCAAAAGAGAACAAACGAACACTATTGCTCGGAATACTCATAGATTATTCTTCACACAGAGAAGAAAAATCAAAGAGGTTTTCAAGAGATGAGTATTTTCTGATTTAAAAAATGAATTGTGAGAGGAGGTCTCCAATGCTGCAAATTGCAATGCATATTTCTCAAGTCTCACCATCACTGTGTGTGCTTCAGCTACTCCATTGGAAAAATCTCCTAAGTGCAAGACCACTCTGTCAACAGGCAAAACATACTTGGACATCATGGTGCATAATTATTCAGTGTAACCACAAGTTTCGCTTCTGTCTCAGTCAAGACATTAGCAGCGATTAATAAAAAAAAAAAAGGTTTGGCAGGGTGTTCAGCAGAATTGAAGTGTTGATAGCAGAAAGAGCATCGATAAATTGTTTCTGCAGGTACTAAAGAGAATTTACTGTTAAAAATTCTGACCAATTTTTGACCCCATCTGAAAAAAATTCTTTCTACGAAAATTTGCCTACGTGTACTACAATTATGGACAGTCACCAACTGATGATTAAATTCTGCAAAAATAGAACTCTGTTTCGCTATAAAATCTTCCTTAATACTTCATTTTTTGAAGAATATCTAACGGACAATATGACTTGAAATTTTCACAGAATAATTTTGATAGAGAAAAGAAAAATCTAAGAGAATTTTGATAAATATTGACAGGTAGTTTCCCTTTTACAAAGTACCTAGAACATACTAGGGATTTAGCAGAGTTTTTCAACATGTGTTGTTTGACAACAGTTGATCACATGTAAATGACGTTCTGAATTTTTGAATGCGTACGAACCTGCACAGACTATACTTGAGAACAGAGGTTAATCTTCGAATGTATTCCTTTTTGCATCCATCAGGGAAAAAGTTTTAGATTAAGTATCCTCTCCTTTTTCTTAACTCTTTCATAATCATGACCACAAACACACCATATTCTTCTGGCAGAATTTCCAGATAATTCATCAACACCCACTCAAAAATATTCTCATTTTCATCTTACACTGAATTACTTCCACACAAATTTTGGACAAAATTTGCAGTGTTACTTTGTACAAATATCAATCTGCATTAAAAATTAAATACGAAAGCTAATTCTAATCTGAATATTGAATATGAGTGCCCATTGTTGCAAGATTTTCAAGGTGATGTTTTTAATCTACAGTATGTACAAAAACTTACTACTAAAATGTAATTTGAACATCACAGATAATTGAATTGCTTTGATTCAAGTTTATGTTGCTACATTGTTTAATCGATAATACTACACACTACTGTTCTTCCAAAATGCTGGCTCTAAAATAGATACAAATTTGGCGTCTCCTTTCATTTTTTTACTTGACGGCTCGTTCACAAGTAGACTAATTGTCATTTGAGACCTCCTTAAATTATAAATACAAACGTAAGTTTTGTAGGTAATGAAAAACATGCAGGGGGTTGGATGTAAGTCATATGAATAAAATTTTAAAATAATTTTGGTATCTTCTTTTGCACTTAAAATTTATTTTAATGGAGTTAAAAAAAAATTTAGGAGCAAATTGGGTACTTTAAAACAATTTTAAAATTTTATGCATTTGGTAAATTATCCTGTTAACATTAAATGTTGTGATCAAAAGTAGTGAATCAATAGCGCAAGCTAAAAATATGGCATGAAATGCCTTCCTTGACTGACAACAACTTTGGTAGACAAACTATGAACACATGCACAATTCCATAACGGTTTGAATTGTGAGACAAAGTGTAGACTTTCAATGTCTGACAACTTATCCGAGAGTTTTTTTGCATGTTTGCAAAATTTAGATACAAATCGAATTTTTTTCTTTGCCTGGATGAGATCAAAATACGAGATGTCCTTGAAAGTAAACTTAAGGCGAAATACATTCACACTTCAATGATAAAATTTTAAAAAAATGTATTTCAAAGTGGCATTTTTAAACAGGGTTGCCATAGATTTTAGAGATGAATTTCCCTGACACATTTGGGTAATAGTCCCTGACAAAGACAATTGGAGATATATCAGATGTTTAGGAAGACATAATTTGAAATAGTTTCCAGGAAAACATTGTTGTTTAAAACATCAAAACCCTTCTAGAAAGTAAATAAAGGTGACTTAACAATTGTTCCTTGACACTTTCATCAAATTCTCTGACATTTCTCAGGTTTCCTGGTATTCCCTGACTGTGACGACTCTGTTTGAATCTTAGGTCATAAATTATATTATTAGAAAATCACTGATATTTTCGCAATAAAAGGTGCCTGTACATAGAACCAAAGAATTCAGCTCTGGCTAAATTCCATGTGATGTTCTTCATGATCTTTTGGGAACGATAAACTTTGAAAATGTAACTTTCCACGGGCCAATTTCAAGGAAAGCAAGACTGAGAAGTAGAAAGTTTCGATTTTAAAAGCTCACAATGTTTAAAGACACCGTATCAAATAATGATGAAAAGCCTGCACAGGATTCTGAGGTTGTCAGTGCAGGGTCCTTTGCTGAGAGCATTCTTGAAAATGCAAAGCAAATCAAACACAATTTAGAACAGTTACAAAGATTGGTCCACTGCAAAAAAATGATGTTATGACAGGAAATCTAAAATTTTGCAAACTAAAATATAAGTGATTCAGTTTCACCAAAGATTATACAGTTCAAACAACAAATGAATTTAAGACTTTTGAATTGTTAGAATACACAGTGATAACAGACAGATATAGGAATGGTAAAAGTATTTACAGATATAAAGAAGGTAAAACTGGATGGGTGAAAAATTCCGTACCTTCCAAAAATTAGGGTGAAAATTATGGGTATTTTGGCACAAAGACTTCTAAGGCTTGAAAACTGATTGAGGTGTAAGATCTGGATGTGTAGCACTCTGCCGTACTGAGAAAGAATGCTGTACGAGCCCTTAGACAATGCCAAACTTTTTTTGGGCAAATCACGAATTTCCAGGTAAATTGTGAATATTCTTCTATTAAATTTTCAGAGAATTTTGATCATAGTATGATCTAAAATGTCTGCCAATTTTGCTGAAAAATATTCTTAGTTTTCACAAAAAAAAAAAAATAAATAAATAAAAAAGTGTACTTTCTGAGAGTTAATTTGGAAACATTCGAATTTTCATATGGCATTTTTCCTTAGCAGGCAGTACTGCGAACAATAGTTTTAATTCAAAAAGTATATCAAGGTTGAGACAAATGTTTTTTTTCAATGTAAACTGGCTCTCGATGCGAACAGCCAAAGATACCGCTATCTCAGCTGGAGCCACAAGTAAAAGCTCTGCTTCAGGTTCCTGCCCTTGTCTTTTTGGACTCCAAAGCAATAAAAGTCCAAAACAATGTGACAAGGATCAGATCCGAAGTGTCGAGTTTGTTTGTTGAGCGAATATACTCCACAAGATCCAGTTTGTCAAGCCGGAGTCTTTATGTTTACAGGCATATTTTCCGCTACCAAAAAATTCATGCTTACAGAAAAAAACCTCACATTTACAATGATTACAACACATAGAGCTAAAGCTGAGAGGAGTTACTTGACTACCATAACTTCGTAATCACCGTATGGCAGTTCATGGCCATTGTAAGGAATGTAACACACTTTATGACTTGGCTGGACCTGCAACAAAAAGAAGAGATAATCAGTTGAAAGCGTCATGTGTAAAATAGGCTTGGTTACAGCTGAAATAAAAATATGTCAACGGTTAGATTAAGAAACCGCGTACCTTAGTTCAGGGCATTGCAAATTTCTCAGCATGTATTAATGGTTTAATTTGATACTAAATCAACATAGTTTCTCAAAAATTTTTGTGATTTCTCTTCTCTGTTTGAGGAATTTTTTGTTATAGTTCCAAGAGATGAGATTGGCCTGTTTTTTCTTTTTTTGAAAAAAAAAATAAATAAAAAAAGGTAGACTCTGATTTTCAGCATCATGGTCAATTTTCCTGTCAACAGTCACAAAAACGTAATTTTCTCATGATTGAATTGATAATACTCACACACAAAAATTAGGACAGTTTGCGCATTTTTAAGTTTATACTCTTCGGATCAGTTTATGAGTCCATTAACTAGTACTCCAAGGTTAGGAGCTTGAAAATTATGTTCAACTTAACTTAAGACCATGCAATTCAAGATTTGAAATCTTTTAGCAGAAAAAAAATTCAGATATCAGTGATAATGCATTGCATCTTGGCCCACTTCAATTAATCCAATAACCCCTCTTTCAACTTTAGTTTATTTGAGAACGTTCTTGATGGATGAAAGCCAGTTTGAACTTTGGACTTGCCTCCTGACTCTGCTGCTGTTGAGTGGCCTATCAAAGTGTCCTTCTCAACAGAAACATCATCCGAAATTCTAAAAAATGGCAATGCTGATACACCATTTTTCTCAAAATAGATCGGATAATTATATACAAGGTTCTGTCTTGCACAAACATGCAACATGTGTAGCTGTCATTTAGACGAATTAAAAACTGACCTTAATTTTGCAGTTAGAAACTACAATTTCTGGGTCATACGTAAAAACACTTATGCATAGGGAAAGTAATGGTACATATGTCGTTTCTAAACAGAGCCAGATTGTAGTTCTGAATTGCAGAATGTAGTCTAACTGTACTGCCACGCTGAGAAAAAACGCTGTAAGAACCTCCAGAGGCTGTCAAATTTTCTTTAATAAAATAAGAATTTAATGAGAAAATCATGAACACTTTTCTTCAAATTTTTTAGATAATTCTGTTCGCACTTAAATCTAAAATATCTGAAAATTTCAAGGAAAAATATGCATGACTTTCTTCCAAAATACGTTTTTTATCCGGAGTAATTTGGCAACACTGGAATGTTCATACAGCGTTTTTCCTTAGAACAGCGGTATACAACAGAGTATACAAAGCGCATTTACTGCATGTTTTTGATGATGAAAGGAAGAGGCAATCAAACTCGACTCACTGAAGTGTTCATTGTCATAGTTGAGGGCAATCCAATTTCGATAAAAAAGAAAAAGAAAAACGCAAAATTTCGACTCATATCAGCTCGTTGAGATCATCCGACACTTGAGGAGCAAAGCCCTTAAGTAGCATAGACGTGGAAGCGCAGAGACGGAGAAAAAAAAGAATGGGACGAGCTATTGTTGCAATTCTCCATCACAAATACACATATCCGCAGACAAGAATGTGTGTGGAGGGAGGGGAAAAACTGAACGTTGCAAAACTTGAAACAGCTAAAAGAGAGCATGTATTTTGAAAGTAGAATTCTCTCCTACGACAGGATTGGGTATCCACCGAAGAATCCTGATATTTCACTACAAGATGAGTGTCCCTGGGAAAAAAGGACTTTATTGCGGAGAGGCGAGTCGTTCAAGGGAGTAACTTCAGAAAAGTTTAGTTGTAAAATTTGAGTAAGAATTCTTGACAGGATATGCTCTCTGATATCCCAAATAATCCGTTACAAGCAAAAATAAGTCATTTTTGTGCCATAGGAGGGGGAGGGAGGGATAACAGGAGTTAGAACATACGAATGGAAAAGGATTTTAGTGCCACGTCTACCTCGCTATGATACTAAGGGCTGCTTTAAAACATTGAGAACTCTGAAATCGCATTTTGGAGTGACGTTTTTGTTAACTTTTTTCTTCTAAGATTATGGCCATTTTACCTATAGATGGCTACAAGTAGAACACTTTTCAATCACCTCTTGCAAAATAAACGTGTGCCATTCGAAAGGATGAATTGAATTCTTGACATGATGAATGAATAAAATTGATCTAGAGGAAACATTTTCATAAACCTGTTCTGGAATGAGGCAATGAAATACTTGAGGTGTGTGTGAGTATCTTGAATTCAAAAGGAAACGGAAGGACAAATTGAATTTACATTTGTAAAATCTAGGCCCGAAAATACATCAAAAGATTCAAGGGTGTGATATTCAGACGTCAAGCCAGTTACAAAATTAAGACTATTGAAGAAGAGGGAGAAATATTCAAGATCTGACTATAGATTAAAACTGATATTGGGCAACCATGTATCAGTGCTGTACGCATGCTGAGAAAAATTATGGTAATCAGTCACTCTGGAAAGATGAATGAAATCTGTTAGCAGCGTTGTCAAATTTCGATCAGGAGTGGATAGAGTATATTCTAAGACTTCCTTGAAAGTCTTTGTTTTATTTATCTTTTTCTCAGTGGATCGATTTCCTCTGATTTTTTTCCTCCGGTTCTATCCTTTTTCCCTTTTCAAAAATCAGTCAGCACTACAAATGGAACTTTGACATGATGCGGTTGCACAAGGAATACTTTTTGCAATATTTAAAGACAGAAACTCTTTATAAGATTTCTCATATCTTGTGCCTTGAGCATGCGCGATTTTTGCCCTAAAATTAAGATCAGAATTTGGGGAATGGTTAAAGGCATTTAAGTTCTTTTACATTGAAGAACATTATGCACAATCTCAGGAACACCTGATCAGCTATGAGGCTGAGGAAGATTACCATAAAAATATTTCAATGTTGTCATAATTCACCCAATAAAATATTCAATTTAGAGAAAAGTAATAAAAATTCATCCTTGAAATTATCATGCACACAAGATCAAGTTGTGAAGAAAATTTTCTAGAATTTCAAAGGAAAAAAATTCGCAAGTTTCTCAGAATATTTGTATTTGAGGTAATTTGGTGATGCTCTGGGATTCAAAAGATGTTCTTTTGTGGCTATACAACGATGACAAGATACTTCCAATTTTTCCCTTCATTTTATAAATTATTCATTTGTGAGCTGGCAACAGTGCGTAGAGCAGCCAGTTTTGCAAATCATGTCTCTTGACACATTGATTAGTCTACTAATAACTATCAATCCTAAACTAGTATTCAGACTGTCCACACTAAGGAAAACGACTGGATTTATGTTAATTCCTGCTTAACCGATAACACAGCAGTCTCCCAGTCCCAGAAACCTTTCCTTCAAGTGAACCAGGTTTCCTTAAGCTGGCAGGGATTTCCCCAGGAGCACACTGCTGCCAAGTCCATCAATTCTACCGAGAAAAGAGAGAGTCTGGAGCTTCATACGGAATATATTACTATGTAAATTTCACAGATCAATGTCGTACTACTCCTAACCCACTTGAAGTTATGATAACCGAGTAATAAATCAGGTGAGCATCAAAGAATGACTTATGCATTCAATGTTGCCGAGTGGAAAGAAAAATAAATGTAGGATAAGAGGATTATAGTGAAAAAACATTTCGTTGCACCTTTCAAGTTGTGCCAATTTCATTTTTTTTCAGTGATATTTTGTCACAGTTTTCAGAGGCTGAATTAGATAGGGTTGCACTTGTAGTGATATTCTATGATTTTCTGGCTGTTTTTGAATTTATCAACAGCCAAGCCTTATACGTCCAAAAAATTTCCAGACTTTTTCATGACTTTGAAAAAATAAAAAGATAAAAAACGCGTATAAAAAATAAATAAAAATATGAAGTATGAATAAAACATGATGATACAAAAATAAATAAATAAAACAGGTAAATTCCTGGAATTCCCCCCCCCCTTTTCCCCCAGATAGTTATCAATATACTTCGAAATTTTTTTAAAAATCATTTTCTGGTGAAAAAATTCTATGGCCTGTTTTTTTAGAAAAATTACCAAAATTTATTTGACCACAGAACTAAAAATTGTTTACCTGGTAAGATTTCCAAAGCCTATTTTTTAAAAAAAATGTCTTTTTTTATAAAATTCCAAGTCTCATTGAAAATACTTGAAAGCTATAAAGTTTTCAAAAAATTGCTTCCAAAACACTTTTCCTTGTTCACACATATTTAATTAACAAGTCCTCATTTTGAGTTTCAGGAGTAAATATTGAAATCCATTTCATTATCAAACTTGGCAACATTGCTTCTTTATTAGAATCACCACGCCTGAAGAGGGGGGAGGGGACGAGGCAAAACTATAGCCAAAGAGAAAGGAGAGGTGTCGGAGCTGTCTTGTTTTCAAGTCAGGACAGATAAAGCATTAATCCCGATCACGAGACAGTTGTCGCAAAAACAATCGGCTTGCCAGGTGTGACTGGAGCCTCCACCCCTAGAGTCAGTGGGGACTCCGGGTTCGGTGGTTAGTGCGGGATGTTATCTTGATTCCTCCGTCTGCCCCAGTTGGATTTCTTTTCTTCTTCTTTCCTTTTGTCAACGATCAGATGTTGGAATATGCTTTCAGTGAGTACACACTTCATTTTTATTTTACTTGTGGAGCTGCTTTGAGTAACACTTGTGCGCTCGTTCGTTTGTTTTATGTGGAGTGCACCACATGGTGCCTCATTCGAGTTGATCACGCCACTAGCATGGTTGCCACTTCTTTTGGTTCAAAATTATTACCCATTTTTCATGTTTTTTTGCTACTTTAGTGTGATTAAAGCCTCCGAACCCCCCCCCCCCCCCCCCCNAAAGGATTTTATTGACTTGCCCTATCATCTTGATCTTGCAGAAGTGTTTCGATAACTAAAGTGCGAAACCACCTATCTCCATTGCAATGTTTCAAAATTTCCGCTCTTATTTTATTTTTTCCAAGAGAAACAAGGCAATTTTATAGCTAGAAATTTCTACAGAATATTTTTCTGATGGAGGGGAAAAATCGAGAAAGTTTTCAAGAAATTGCGTTGACTAGTTGTCCAAAGAAAAAATAAGTATGACACGGAGTCTGCAATGTCGGAAAGGAAGATACGGGGTTTCTTGCTTCGGCCATCGATTTATCGTACAAAAATTATCTGAGATGAACTTGACTGTGTTAGACATTGGTCGACTCTCTTTTGGCTTTGAAATTTCGCAAGTTGTTCACAAGTGGTGAATAGTTCAAAAATATTTTTGAGAACTTATGTTGCTTTGTTTCAAATTGAAAAAATAAAATACAAAAAAAAAATCCATATTGTGAAAGGCCGTTACGTTGATTCAAAAGTTAAGGCCAAAAAATGAACCGCATTAACTTAAATCAGCTTGACTACATTTCACGCTGCCTAATTTTTCTCCAGTTTTTTTGTTTTGACAGAACCGAACAACATAATATTCAGGAACTTTAAGCGACTTTTCTCAGGCTTGTAGTCAATATACGTACAAAATTTTGATCCAGAATATTGCTGTTTTCTGTAACAACGCGTTTTCTACATCTAGGCACATTCACATTAATATTGTTTCGTTACTAATAGTGCACCTTATGAACCAAGGCAAACCTAAATTGAAATGAATCACTGAGATAGTTTTCAAAAATTATAACTTTTGACTCACCATTCCGACGATGGTGGTTCCTTGATGGTTCGTTCTTCCCACGAACAATGTTTCACCGGTATCCGCAGTACCCGCGGGAAGCGCTCCCTCTGGAATAATTCCGCCTGATGCAGGGATCCAACTCACAGTACAATCACACAACACCTAAAACACAAAGTTTGCATTAGAAAAAAATATGACACTTGATAGCGTGTACCTCTCATGAGACTCATTCTAGAGAGGAAAAAAAGAATGGTTGCATTCACCGATTTATTTCCACCATGACATAGTTTGGCACCAATATTCCTGCAAAATCTGATATTCTGAAGATAGAAAACTGACAGTGACGCTTCTTTCTTTCGCATGATTCAACACAGAATATAAATTCAAGCACTTTCGAAGTATGACTTTCTTTCAATAAAGCAAACTACAGTACTTTCTCTCTATAACGACTATCGTTATAGCGAGAATCTCTCTGTAACGAGGAAATCGGTCGGTCTCTTGAACTTCCTATATTAAACTATCTCTCTATAACGACTTAACTTAACTTAAACTTTCTCTCTATAACGACTATCGTTATAACAAGAATCTCTCTATACCGAGGAAATCGACCGGTCCCTTGAGTTCTTGTTATAGAGAGAAAGTACTGAAATTTAAAAAAATTTCTGTTGTCGCTCAATCATCCACCTCTTTCCAATATGTTTAAAACCCAAACAACTTCTTGATTTCTCTATGAACTCAATTCGCTTAAAAAACACAGTGAGACCTACTAAGACACCTAAAATTAGAACAAAGTTGGCAAGATGTTTTAACTGTTTCTTACTATAGGCGGAAAGCTCAGAAATTAACTTTTCCCCTTTTTTCTACGATTATTACTAAAACTGAAAAAGTTTCATCTACATGGTTATGTAGCTTGTGCTCATAGAGGTGTCGTCAGCTAAGTTGACGGTTGTTTACTTTCCGTTTGCAGGCGTTTTTGCGTCACTATTATCCACATGAAAACATCTGGCTCTCTCAGAAGCAAGAACACAAGCTTAGATAAGTTTTTTAGTACTTTCAAACCTTGTAACACTATAATTTTTAGCCACACAGAAATCACAACCACAAAAAAGTCGCAAATAATGACTGATAAGTAGTTTTTTTACGATACGATCATGAGACTGATGTTTTCAATGTGGATAGTAGCGAACGCTGCTTTGTTCAGAGGCCCAAATTCGACGTTGGCGCTTGCAAACCGAAAGTAAACAACCGTCAACTTAGCTGACGACACCTCTAACTTTCTACTTCCCTTTGGTTTTTTTTTAATTCTATTTTTTTTAAACAGTTGCTCTGAAATTGTATATATTCGTGGTCGTAGTGACAAATTTTCTGCCCCTTTTTTTAAATTATAGACTCTACTTCCCAAATACCTGTGGAAGCCAGAAAAAATCTCAAAGATATCATGCTGATTCCTACAATCGATACTTTAAAATTGTATACTGATTAGGCTAGTTGAGGAACTGACCTAACTCAAGAATTGACCTTTGTCAAACAGAATTGTGGTCCACATTTTAGTATCATCTGCTTCTTACAAACATTAATAAGAGAAAAGTCTACAAATAGCAGATATAGTCTGCCTAAGAAGATTTTAATTCGAGCTGAAGCAGTATTTCACTTTTGTTTTTAGTTTTTTTTTAAGGACTTTCTCTTCGCAAAATACAATCGTGTAGGATCTTTGCCTTTGGTTACGGATAATGAACAAGAATCCAATGATACTTCATTGCTTTTCCAGAATTTAAGAGCTTGAGAGTGAAAAAAAGGTAATAGAGGTGTTAAATCTATTAAAATCCAAACACAGAAATCATGTATTTTCATATGCAACAACGCAGACTTCCCCACATATTTTATTTTTAATTAGGGAATCAACAATTATTATTTACACAAACTGATAGCGGTAGACGCAGGGGTCGTATGACAGCAAGTTGGAATTTTTTAGATGACGAGCATTAAAAATTCAGAAAACTGGAAATCTGAATACAGAGGGAAAAAGCTCATATGAGCACATCTTTCCCCCAAAGAGACACGCTGTCTCGGGAAAATTTTGCCCATATGAGCTTTTTCCCTCTGTATTCAGATTTCCAGTTTTCTGGATTTTTAACGCTTGTTGGTTAAATAATTCCAACTTGCTGAATTTTATTTCTTAAAAACTGATTTTCCTCCTCTGTTTGGAAAAAATAGTCTACGAAAATGAACAATGGTGTTAGTTTTATTTTTCTTCTGAGAAAAGAAGAAATAGCAGAAATTTTGAAAGTTCTGATGAAAACATGCAATTTCTGAGTTTGGTTATTGATATTCAAATAAATTTGAGTGTTCCTCTTCTTCTTCTGACAACACATACAGCACAGTCATGTTTGACAAGTTTTCCGGTACTGAGCATATATATATCACTATTAAGTATAAAAGTGAGGTAAAATAAGCAGTAAGTGGTGTAAATTTGAGTATCAGTGCAAACTACATAAAGACTTACGTCATAATCTGGTTTTCCGTGCTCGACTCCGCGCCAGGCAATATAGCACATACCGTGCGAAGGAACGATTTTACCAGGAATGAGGGCGCCATCATGATGAGCCCTGCCAACGTACAACTCAATCTTGTCGAAGCCGCCTTTGACTGCGTTGGGTGGTATCGCCCCGTTGGACGCCGGCACCCATCGGCCGGAACCCATGGACGAAGAGGCCACGTTCCAACCGGTCGGCTCGATGACCATCTCCACGACGTTGGTGAGGAGGGAGGTTGTGCGACTTTGGCTCCAAGATGACTCTGACTCGAGAGACGCCCCATCTGTTGGAGTGTGGAGGGATTGCGGGGATTGTGTTGCCGAGTGCTGGGTTGCGAGGTTCTGTGGGGAGGGTTGTGGGTGACCGGGGGATGGTTGCGGATGACCAGGGGATGGTTGGGGGTGTCCAGGAGAGGCCACGGCGTGTGCTGGGGGTTGGTGCTGAGGGAAAGCGACTAGGTTTTGGGGTAATGCAAGAGTCGGTGTCGTTGATGTGCTTGGTTCGCCGACACAACCTGAAATCAACCAAAGGGTAATAAGTCAATTAGTGTGAAGGTCATCAGAAAAGGGACCTCAGAATCCTGTGCAAACTTTTCAGTGCTGTTGCTTTTGTCAAGTTGAGTTACAAGATACAATATTGTTGTGAAGATAAGTTGGGGGACCAAATAAGTTGATTTTTGTACAAATAACAATTATATTTCAATAATTTTGAACACAGCAGATAAAAAATTATTCATCCTTTTCTCAAGATACAGTATTTATGTATTTATACTACTAACTTCAATAAGCCATGAACTAAATCTCAAAATTTTTGAAAATGTGGGTATTTTGTGATAAACAATTAAAAAAAAAAAAAAAAAAAAAAAAAAAAAAAAAAAAATTATTTATGAAAAGTAACCAATTAGTAATGATGAAAGATTGAACATGTTCTCCAAGAGGGGAAAAAGAAATGGATTTAACACCAGAAGAGACGCTACAGAGATTCCAGTAATTATTCAAGGAGGAAATGTCCAGGATATATTTGACAATTTTGGGGCCCAGTTACTTTTTGATGAAAAATAATAATGAAATATTGGTTTTGTACTCTTGAAATTCCTCAGTTTCTTCAAACTATAAAGTTGATTTCTAAAAGAAAACTAGTCCTTAACTCAAAATGGCTGGAAACTGATTTTAATATAAGTCCCCAAAAATCTTATCGTTTCACTATTAAGTGCGCCAAGGATAAAATTTCTAGACAGACTTCATTCATTCACAGTTACTTCACAACTTGCAGTCAGTTTTTTTTTTCTAATGAAAAATCTGATTCTTGAAAAAGTCCTGTTTTAAAAAACAACTGATTAATTTCACCATGTAATTTTTCCCCTAAGTATATTCAACAAGACATTTTTTCTGCTAAAATTGGTTGTTCTCAGTAAGCCCCCTCTTCCTCACTGAAAAAATAGGCGAGTAGCCTCATTTGGCAAAAAATTGTCTGATGGATCAATATAAATTCCAATTAATAATTCCCAAGAAAAAATTCTTGTTGAGTCAAAAGGAAATCTTCATGTTAAAACAGTATTTCGGTGATTTTAAACAGCATCTTGGCGCCTGGCCGTTTCAAGAAATTTCTGCGTGTTTCAAAGAGGGTTCTTGTCCAAAAATTCTTAAGTAGAAGGTTCTTCTCAGAGTATGATAACACATAGAAAGTAGCAAAGGGGTACAACATTCACCTTCAACAATCCAATGTCCAGTTGCGGACCAGTTAGTGGAGAGTCCATAATACGCTACTGGGAATGGGTCAGGATCATCCCACGACATGAAAGGCCAAGATTCACCCTCACGACCAACAGCTATGCTACCTCCGGCCCAACGAATCCAGAAGCCTTTGTATTCATCAGAAGTGAGAATGTCCATGGTGTCTACGAGAGCTTGTTCCACTTTCGAACTGTTTTTCCTGATGCATGATTTGGTATTGGCCCATCCGCCTATCACAACCTGGAATAAGAAAGCACCAAAGATGTATCAGAAAAAAGTTTTAGACTTACTGCACAGTTGAAATTCAAGATGTATACTTTCCACCTAGGAAAAAGCACAGTATATTGAAAGAAAAAGGTATTTACTGTGAGTAATTTCATTTCAAAATCGTCCATAAACAGGGTGTCTACTAAAATTTTATTTTGGATTTTCCTGACATTTTTTTAAATGAAATAATGTGATATTTTGAGCAAAACTCGTTTCATTTACACACCAACATATTCAATAAATTGAATCGAATGATTCACTTTTGCTTGAGCAAAAACTGCATGTAGTTGAAAAATGCTTGACACACTCAGCACTTACTAGTAGCTGATGATAGGAATTCAAACTTGAAACAAGAATAAAGGCAGCATTTCATTTTGAATTTTTTTCCAAATGACTCTTTTCACTATCCTCTTTTGAAAGAAACTCTTTATCTTATAAATTCTTGAGTTAACATCAAATTTCCTGGGTTCTCCCTGTTTACCGTCGCAGTTAGTAAAAACCCTGCGTATGTCAACTTAGGTAAGATGCACACTAAATTTGTATCAACCTGCAAAATTGGCAAAAAAGAGTAAAAATTAAACGTGGTTGTCCATTGTAAATTCCACCCTTTTGTACATCTTCATGTCATAATGATTGCCAGAAGTATAAAATACTCTTCTCTGCAATGAAACCTCAACTCATAGTTTTAGAAAAGTTGCTAGTCTTAAGCATTTTCACATTTTAAAGAATGAACTCTTCACATCTCACCTCGTACATGGGGTTTCCTTCCCTTGGTACTGTTGTTAAGCAAACCTGCGCATCATTTGTTGTTTTGACTTTGAAGTGTAGAGAGCCAGAGGAAATGGGATGAAACTGGTAAATAGACTTGTCATCTGTTTGTATTTCTGAAAAGACACAAGCGAATAGTTAGATACTGGCACGACTTCACAGAATTTTGCACACTTAGAGATTTAAAACAAAGCCTACTTAAAAGGAATCTTTATTGCGAATTTCCAAGAAATCAGCTTATATGCGGATGCACTGTTTGGTCAGAAAGGTCCTCATATAAGATTTTCTCAGTAAAAATGTGCTAATTTCCTTGATAAATATGAGTTCCTTGTTGAGTTTGTCAAATATCTAACTCTGACAATTCTTTGGGTCGATTATTAATACTTTCAGCTTAATTAAAAAACCAAGGACCTATAAGGCTTCACAGTTTCTTGAGGTGATTTAACAGCTAGAAAATTTTTGATGAAAATGGCATACAATACATAGCATGTATTATGTGAGCTTTTTCAGTTAACTAAACTTACCTGAACTTAAACCCCATAAAAACACAGCAATATCAAATTTTCAGGTGAATTTTACTAAGCTAAGATCATGAATTTAATCACTGCTACATTGAATGTACATTGGGCTAAAATTACAGTTGCTTAAAGTGATTTCTGTGGGTTGAGATTCATTTTCCATCCTCATGTACAAGAGCAGTCGTGTTTTAGGTTTAAATTTGAAGTATTGCCTGATAATTAACATCATTGACAGGATATCGATGGTGAAAGTCCCAAACCTTGTATCTAGTTTGCATTGTTTTAAAATCTCCGCTCCCGTTTTAATCATTTAAAGGAGGACAAATAAACATCATTCCTTGAAGTTTTCCACGGATTTTCTTCACACAGAGAAGAAAAATCACAGCAGGTTTTAAATATTATCATCGAGTAGTTTGCTTTTTAAAAGATAAAGTATGACAAGAAGTCAGCAACATTGCAAACCGCGATACGTGTGTGGGATTTTCATTGTTGATATACCGAAAACCGGCTTAATCAGAATTGGACCGTAGAACAAAAAATCTTGATTCATCTGTCGATTAGACTAAGCTACCTTTATAGATGAATCCTCGGAGTCCGTTCGAATTAAATGGGACTGGCGGGTCGAACACCCATCCTGAGGTCCAACTTTTCATTTGCTCGATTTCGTAGATTGATTTGCGACCTCTCCTAAACTGTCCGGGTGTTGTCAGTTTCGTCCCCGTTGCTTCACATCTTTGCACTTCTTTCTTGATCCTCTTGATAGTCGAGTAGGAGATCCCAGTTGCCTCGGCCGCTCGCCTTAGTGGCTGGTTTAGCGGGACATTGAGCCCTTTCTTCTGCTTCTCTTCCTCGAAAAATTTTATTATATTACCTGTGCATACAAGAACACAGTAGAAATTAATCGACAACAAAACATAATAAAACTCCGATAAAACTTAAGGGTGGATCACAAGCTTAAAACCGTAAGATGTACTTTGGTCATAACAGTAGTTAAGAGGTATATATAGTGACTAACAATTTTGAAAAAATCGAGTAATTTGCACTCTTAACCTACCTAAGTAGAAAGGGTTTTATAAGTATTGTGGCCAAAGTGCAAAGTGACGGACCTATATTGCGCAGTCTCTGAAGTTCTACCACTGCTTTGTTTTTTCGAAGAGTATGGAGCCTATTTTACAGCTTCAAATGTAAGTTTATAGACTAATATATTGTTAACAGAGAGGATGAATCATAGAAGTTTTCCAGAAATCATGTTACTTAGGTAGTTTTCCGAGGAAAAAGTAAATTATGACAGACAGTCTACCAATTGCACATGGAGATACGTGATTCCAAAATTTGGCCATCGCTATAAGTAAAAAAATTGATCATGATATCTAATACTTGGCCAAAAATGTAGGGTTTTTGAATTTGCAAAATACGCTTCAAGTGATAGATCTGTTGCATGGTTCTCTCGTCATTCTTCGAATAGACAAATTTAGTGTGACGTCACATCTCGATTTAATTTCGATATCTCGAAAGTTGAAACGTGCCACAACAAACGAACATATAGGAATCTGCGGGATTTAGGCAGGGGGGGGTAGGGGGATTCGCTTTATGACTGTCACTGATATTACGAGCTTATTATACAATCAATTCTTGTGATTGTGATCTCGAACGTTTTTGTAAATGGCTAGCTTTCATAATTTTAAAGTCCCATGGAGCAATTTTTTAGTTTCAGGCAGTTTCAGCATTATTTCATCAATTGTTCATTTTGGAGGTTATGTTTGTTTGTTGGGGCACATTTCGACTTTCGAGATATCGAACCAAGAATATCGCTCCGTGACATCACCACTAAATTCGTCTATTCATGACACTGTTATTGAAGTTTTTTGGCTCTTAACTTCCGATATATTAGACACTTATGGCCAATTACCTATGATTTCGCGCCCTTGCTCATGGACAACTTTCTTGCCCCTTTTTCCGTCTTCTCGAGGCTCGTTTTTTGGCGGTTTGTTGCTGCTGCTTTTCAGCTTCTTTTTCCTGACGACATTGCCCGCTGGGAGTTGTTTTGCCGGTGGTTGACTGGTAGTTGACATTATCATTTTTTTCTTTAAAAGCTTCTTTTTCTTCTTCAAGGGGTCATCATCACCTCCTTCGTTCGATCTGAAAGAAATGCAGATGGGATGAGTATAACAGCTTAAAACGTAAGGTGAAAAAGTGCTTAAAATAAGGTTGGATTTTTTTAATAACTTCATGATCAATTATTCCAGCATAAAATTAAAATTCCCCTCATTAAGACTGTCAACTTTGAGGTCCTCAATTTCTATTTGACAAATTTTCAAAAGGGGGTAGGGGGAGTCTTGTCATGCCCATTCAATCTCTTAGTGAATTTTTTCTCTATAGAAATGATTTCATGAACATCAACAAATTTGTTTCCTCACCAATAGACGGCCAGTATAGAGAGCTAGGCATGTTCTGCAGGACCCTGAACTCCCATAAGAGCCAATTTGTTTACAAAAAAACGAGTGAGCACATACTGGTGCTGCAACTTTGCGTCGAATCCTTGCAACTAATTGATGTTAGACCTTTTAAAATTTCCGTAGTCCCATGCATGAATGTGGTTAAACAGTCTTGGCCTTCAAAGAAGCATTAGGGCGCTTAGTTGTGTTGAAAGAGGTCTAACCGTAAAGAATATGTACCCCTAATTTTCATAAGTTCAGCTGCCTAAGCAGTATATTTATTAAATATCTGCTTAACCTCACTTTGCAATGGGCAGTGAGAGAGTCAAAGTTCAGGGTAAGTGGTTGCCCTAAGATCAGCTGTCCTACCAAAAAATCTACCTGTCAAACTCTCCTGTGGTATGAAGTCGCATTTGATCTAATAATGTTCAGCCTCAACCAAGAAAAATAAAAGCCTTGGAAGATGTGCTCTTGAAGCTGCAAATCCGGAACTTTCGATAGACTATCTGTCATCATTTAGACACTTCAAAGTACATATGTCTACTTACGAGTAATACTTGACAAGTAAATTGTTCCTTTGAGCGCCTAAGGTAAGAAGGCGCCCGCTTCAATTCTGGGTTGCCCGTTAACATACTGGCTACCCTAAAAATCGTACTCTAGGTCCATGTATAACAGTAATTGTGCCAAAGCGAAATTTGAGTAGCTTACACCGTTAAGATCACCAGTCGATAGACCTTTGATAAAAGGCATGATCGGGCGATACAGATGAAAAGATTGAGTTCCAGCCGTTGTTGACGCAAAATTTAAGGTTATGTTCATCGATTCTTTCGTGTGAGATAACACGGATCAGGACAGAACTAGTGCCCCAAACTTTAATATAGAGGCAAAAATTGTGATCGTTTATTATTTCAATTTGAAACTTACTTCAGAAAAGTCGTGGGAAAGGGGAATAAGACAACTTACGAGTTTGATTGCTGGTGCGGACTTGGAGTAGAGGCATTGCTTTGCGGAACCGAAAAGTGACCATACGTACTTAGGGCGAAAGGCGGTTTATTCACCGGTGTATGCGTCGCCATAGCTTAACTTTAAATTAACCGAGAGAGAGAAAAAACTCACAGTTTTATTTAATTACTAAGCGATCAAACAGTTATTTTCAGTGGCACGAAAAACGTAAATAAATAAATATAATTGCTCACGGCTGCCAACTCAAGTCAACCGAGCACCGGAAATGTAACAAACAGTAACGAGAGTAGAACATCGAAAACGCTGTAAATCATTCAATATTGTGTGCAAATCTCTTTAAAATTACATTAAATCAATTAATTATACATTGAAAAAAGAACAAGAAGCTTTTTGGGAATGATGAATACTCGGGAATTTTTAGTACACTTTCAGTCAGTAGTAGGTGGCATCATGGAAGAATACTTGAACAGTTTCCTGAACCGGCCAATAGGGTGCGCGCCATGTTCGATCGCTGCGTGGCGGTTTTATACGAATAGATCCGCGAGTTTTCAAAAGAGCGCAGGGTCAAAGTACGAGGCGCAGGTGCTTCGGACGGTGGATTCGCTACGTTTTGAGCACTTGTTGAAAGTTCTAAGCCGGTTCTCCGGCTAGCTGCGGAGAGGGAGGGAGGGAAGGGGGTTGCTCGCAAAAAGTTTAATCCTCGACCTGCGTCAATGTTCTGTCCCGTTGTCCCCACCGTGAGCTCTCGATCGCTTCGGAGCAACAGCTGTGGATTATTTATAGCGCGATTTTGGGACCGTGCGCGTTCATGCTTTTGAACGTGCCTTTGGTCCTTACGCAATTAATTTCGCGTATTTTACTGCGATGAGGAAAAACGCCGTATGGGCGTTTGAATGTTGTCTAATTTCTCTCAATAAAACATGTATTTTTGCAAAAATTATGAATAAGTTTTTCTTTGACATTTCTGATTTGCTATTCGTAGTAAAATTCGAATAAAATTCGCAGAAAATTTCAGATGAAATATTCGCAAATTTTCCGGAAAATTCGTAGATTATCAGCAGAAATTAGGCAATGTTAGAAAGCACATGTGATGTTTTCTCCGGTATCGGTGGGACGTCAGAAACGTGATCCTTTCCGGAGCGGGTCAGTTTTGCGCGTGATATGGAAGGGCTCTCTGCTTACTTTCGACTTCTCTCGAAAAGTTACTTTTGAAAATTAAGGGTTCACTTGTCAAACTCGTTTTGATGTGGGGCAGGGAGTTGTTTGCTGGCCTCCCCCACGCTGTACTTTGGGACATTGCAAAATGTCTTTCGAATCCAAATGGACTTTCCTTTAGGAACATCAACAAAACCAGTCTAAACATTATTCTTTTTCTGAATTCCTGTTGAGCACGCGGTACGGGGTGTGTCATGATTTTTTATTTATTTTTTTATTATTTTTATTTTTTTCCGGTGGAGCGTGATTGATGTAGCTATTCCCAGCGGGGAGGTTTAACGGTCACAATGCTCAAGCTAAATAGGAACCCAAAGGGAGGCCATTTCGGAAATTTTTAAAAAATTTTGAGTCCCTCATGTGACATTTTAAGGGCAACTTTTCGTCCTTTGATTCATTTAAAATGAAGTGAAAAATTGAAGAAATAAATACACTTGTTCTCTCGTTGTTTTCGGTCAGTAATGATTCTTTCTACGTTATCACATTTTAACAGTCGTGTTTGATCAACTTTATAATAACTATCCCTCCAAAGTGAATATGATAGCCCAACAGCTTCCTGCACCTGTTCAACCAACGCTTACGAAGCGACAAAAATAAGTGTTTTCCGAATAGATAACTATTCCTGCTTCCCCGTATGTTTTTTACCTATGCGGCAAGATTGAAGGCGAATCAAGGAGTCGATATCTGTCAGTAAGTTTAAGCACACCGGATTAGTTTAGCAAAGTTTTTTGTGCGAGATTAATGCATATTTTTCGAAATGGTGTTCTCCGGTATGTTTGTCGCGTTTGTTATAATATTCCCTCTTCTACATTGCATTTATATTGAGAAACTGTTGGGCATCTCTGCTAATTCTAGCTGAAAACATTACTGATTTTTTTCTCTTTTCGGCTAATCAATCCAAAAATTAGTAAGTTTTTGGATAAAAACAAAATTTTTATCGTCGAATGAAACAATTAAACCATCGAATCATTTCTGTGACCCTGGAATAGATATTTAAGTTTCTTCGTCTAGAGAACAAAGACTTCTTTCCCCACCAAGTGCTTAACTGCTAACCCTTCACCAATGTAAATGAACTATATACGAAGGTCAAAAGTTGACCTACGCACGCTATGTTTACCTTTCTTTTTTATGTGTTATCGATACGATGAAGTGAAAGAACGCTTGACTGACATTTTTCTTCCATCTTATCTGCACGCACACACTGGGCCATAATTGCAGTCGACGTGATAACGGGAGCATGCATCTACGATCCGAAACGCTAACAATGTAGCCGGGAAAAGTCAAAATTAATCCGGCAATTATCAGCTTATCGAAGCGCCGATAAAAATTACGGAAATAGATATTGAAGGTATCGGAAAACTGGACTTTTTTGTGCCGTTAATTGGACTGAGATTGCACAAAAATGCTCAATGGGTTTGGAGACGCACCCTCTTGCCAGATCTCACGTTATAGGAATAGTGGCAAAATTGTCTTATATAATTCGAACGGTTTATTTGATAATCAAGTTTAATATGCCGATCGCACCATGTTATTCAGTAAAATAAGATAATAAATACTATCTCGGAGGTGCTTACTTTGATGTTTATTAGCGAATTCATTTCGCCCGTCCAGGCATATTTAGAGCTGTTAAAAATATGGTTTAGTCCAGTACCACATGTACAAATAAGAGGTCCCGTGTGCAGCTTCGTGGGTAAAATTGTTGTGATACGTCATTCTCTTCTTTAGGATGTCTAGAATCAGAATTTCGATGGTGTCAAGTTCAAAAATTGAACCGACGCCCAGAATTCAAGATGGCGTCCAAGATGGCCGCCGCCATGGTGAAAGTTTTAAATTTTGCGGATAGCGTCGAGTCAGATGTCGATTCCTATGTAAAATGACACGAGGAATCCGAATATCACATTTAAAAA